>OMNN01041397.1:0-22526 GCA_900302755.1 Chromis chromis
CCCATTGCATGCTGTGTTTGAGCACCATTAGGCTTTAATATTTTTTTAAATTTGAAAATTTGGGTAAGAATAACTTATAAACAAAATCCTCCTAATGGTAATAAGGATATTTCCCCCCCCAGTAAATGATATTAGAGGCCGGAGCTGCTCTCGACACAGAGCCACTTTGATAATCCTCTTCTGTAAACCGTGACTTTGTAATTATGCCTGAGCTGGCTGCAGCAGAACAGTGAACTGGATCCAGCCCAGAGGTGTGAAAGAAAAGATCCGCAGGCACACACAGCCAAAACCTCAGTATTTAGGCTAGTAGTCGCTTCTCTGTTACATAAGACATTAATACATTGTCCTGATTGTTATTTGATTACACACCAGGAGACTCCCAGCTTCAAGCCTGTTAGTGTCAGCAGAGATGTAGTGCAGGATAACCTAAACTCTATTCTTTCACATAACACTGATTAGCTGCTGGCAGAAATGTGAAGATTTTTATTACATTACAACCTAAATTATTCTCTAGTGGTTGTTTACTTCATGAGCATTAAAAGGGTTAAAGGCTTTTAACTCTGATTTATTTCATAAAGTCGTAATAAATGGCTCTGCTGATGGCTTTTTTTTTAAAAGAAAGAAAAAAGAATGGGTGTTGAATTGACTTTGTAGAAATGATGAGCGTGAAAGCACAGGGGAAGTTACCAGAACACAAACTGTTATCCAACTTTTGGCTGTTTGGTGCCTCTGCTAATGTAAACCGTGAAGGAGTCACTTCATTTTCCGGTGCACTGCATGCAGAGTTTCTCCCTCTTTGCTCTCACAAACTCTCAGCGGGCGCAAAAATTGCTTTAGCTAAGGATGTTTGTTTGTGTGGCTGAAGCTAAAACTAAAGACAGAATCTGGCCTCTGAATCCAGATGTTTCAACACACATGTGCACATAAAATGGATATTCTGGCTTTAATAATTCATATATTATGAGGCCTGTAATTTCACAAATGTCATTGTGTGTTTTCCCTCAGAGGGCCGTGAGTGTGTGAACTGTGGAGCCACCTCTACGCCTCTGTGGAGACGTGACAGCACCGGACACTACCTGTGCAACGCCTGCGGCCTTTACCACAAGATGAACGGCCAGAACAGACCACTCATCAAACCCAAGCGCAGGCTGGTGAGTCCACACTGCTGCTGCTGTGTCTAAGAGAACAACGCCGAGTGTGTATTCTGCAGGGTAGTAAATAAAAAGAGCGCGAGGTGAAGGGTGAGGAGGAGGAGGCACAATTCCAGGAAAGTTATATTTTCCCAATCAGTTTCCAGGAATTGTGCTTCCAACTCACCTCTTGCTCCTTCGGCTCAGGCTGTTATCCGAGTGGGACTGTCTGCGTTGTTTCTCTTATCATTATTAGAGCTACTTCTGATACTGTCATTGATAGCAGGGCCGGCGTGCCATCCCTCAAACAACACTGTGCCTTGCTGACACTGTTTGGGCCGTAATGCTGCTGTGTGCCGTGCTGATCTTTTGAATTTTGTGGGGCAAAGTGTTTAAATAAAGGTCTGATTTTATTTTTGACATGTGGGCAGCAGAGTGTTGCTGTCTGGTGAAAACTATTTGTCTCCACTTTGGGTTATTTTCATTTTTTCTACTAAAATTAACTGTACCAGTGGTTTTGGAAGTTTTTCTACTTATAAGGCTAAAAAAAACTAAATAAAATGAAAATTCACAGTCACAAAGCAGACAATGGTTGACATTTTGGAGACTTAGGGTTTTTAAAGGACAGTGGGAAACTAGAGCAGCAGATCAAACAGCTATTTCCCACCATGAACTGCTTCAAACATCAGCATTGCTGCTGAGAAGTAGGTCAGCATTCAACTCCAACTTCATGTCACACCCATCCTATACACTTTAAAAACGCATTTAGCCACTGTTCCCCACCAGGATAGGGCTGACTTTATGTAAGGGTGACATCTAAATTTAATGAAATACTTGAAAGCAAACAATAATTCTGCTTGAAATAACTCTAAATTCACCTGCATGGTCATTTTTTCTGACATTTTGAATGCATCCATGTGACCCTGTGCAGCTGCTGTTGTGTGTTGCAGCAGGAGGCAGCTTTGAAATGAGGACAGTGTTTGCACAGTAAACACACATTAAATCAGTGGGAGTCTAATTAGCAGGGTTTGACGGTACTGTAGAGCAGGACTTGGGGAGATGGTTTGAAATAGTTTTATTTTCGAGGAACGCTGAATTATGATGGCTTTAGGGGAAAACGCAAAAGGCTGGATTTTCACCACAAAGCGCATTTGTTTTAATGAAAGCAACATTTTCTAAGCAGAGTTTTTAGAATCACATGGCGCGACGAAATGTGCGCAACTTCTCACAGAGGTTTACTGAGAACAGAGTTGAGTGTTAATACTTGATACTGAAAAGACACTATTCTAAAAATGCATGCATTAGTTTTTTTTAATGCGTTTTTATTCACCTGCATTGATGAAAAGTCAGTTTCTCGACGCGTAACGAGCTGCTGGCGCTCCAAGGACTATACTAGACACTGAAATACGAGCAGTAAAAAAACTGTCTGTTTCTTACAAAATATAGCAGATTTTTTTTTCTTTGAGCAACATAAATGCATATACGGTCATATATCAGGCCTGGTTTCCGTGCTGCTCGGCCCGGGTTCGCACTGCTCCACCGCGTCGTGCGCTCAGTGGCAGCAGCCCTCCAGTTGTTTCCTATCCGGATATCTGACCGGTCCAGATAAAGCAGCGGGGGCCAGAGGCTGCTTCCTCCTGCCGCCTCCTCACTAACTATAGGCCCAGAGTTCACTTTCTAGTGGTCAAGCTCTCCGTCCACCACAGAGAAAGAACAGCACAGATGATATAAAAATAAAAAATATAGATTTTTAAAATGGTATGGGGGCTGATGTGCGCCACAGGGTACACTTGGGCACAATTACGCAGCTCTCACGGTAAAAATTTTTTTTTTTAAAGTTAGGAAAAACATTGTACAAATGATTGATTTCATGTTTATTAAGGTAATATAGTTAGGGAAACATTTTGACTGAGAATGTAGATTATTGCATTCATTTATTGTGGTGGAACTCAATTAGAAGTATGAACTAATCAGGTTAAACAACCATTATATGACATGAGACTCTGATTTAGATGCTGATTCGTCTTTTTAAACTATTCAAAAATAAGTTCAAGCAATATTTGTTATATCTCATGTAATGTTTCCAAATCATGTTTTCCATCTGACATATTTATACGTTTTTATTTCAAATCTACTGCCAAAATATTGAGGATGTCTACTGATAGTCATCATCATCAATTTGTTTTTAAACAGAAATTTTATCTGTAACAGTTGCGATTAGTGATTATTCATGTTTTAATGAGCAAAAAAGCACAAATTTCACAACTCAAAATTCTACTTAGTGTTTTTTCTCCTCTTGCATGATACTAACTGGACTGCTGGTTGAGAAAACAAGACATCTGAAAATGTCACAATGTGCTCTGGGAACATATGATGAGCTTTTTGCATAGACCAATGAATTCAACGACAAACAATCTATGATAACAATCTTTAGTGGCGTAAATGTTGTGAAACAGTTTAAATCAATAGGATAGAAAGTTCAGCTAATGTCAGATTGTGTATATTGAAAAAATATCACCTTTTCCCTCTAAACTGTTCTAATCAAAGCCTAATCTTTATTTTTCCACAGTCTGCAGCCAGACGAGCAGGCACCTGTTGTGCCAACTGTCAGACGACCACCACCACGCTCTGGAGGCGCAATGCAAATGGAGACCCAGTGTGCAACGCCTGCGGCCTCTACTATAAACTGCACAACGTAAGTATTTGACCGCTGAACCCCAGTATGGGCCCAGTAGGACCAAGTAGACAGGAAGTGAGCGGGCAGGTTACATTGATTGTTGAGTGATAAGAAAGAGAGAGAGAGAGGGAGAACCAGGGTTGTTTTACTCTCAGACACTGTTGCACTCGATGGTGTTTTCTTTCTTTGTGCTTTATTGTTTCCATGGTAGGCGTAATCCCCTTGAGACTCACAATGGTGGGACTGTTGTTAAGTGGGACTGCCACAAGGCCGGTCACCATATGAATAGCATTAAGGCTGGAGGCATCAAAGTAGACTATATGGCTGCTAGGGATGCATATTTGTAAGACAAAAAAATACATTCTACTTAGTTATTCCCTTTATAGCTAAAGCCTGTTACAACTCACTTCTAGAGTGCCATTGCTGTCCTATTAAACTATTAAAATTAAAACACATTGCACTGGCTGACATGTTCCTTCACGACGCTGAACACGGGCACTGTAGTTTTATTTTGTATTATTCTCATACATATACTTCTACTGCTGTAAATACTTCATTACGTATTCATCCATGGCTGAAAATAGTCCCCAACAAATGCACTGTTTAGACTCTTTTGTGTTATGTTTGCTACAAACCACAGTGTCCAGCTGTTTTGGGAAATTACAAAGCCTTTATAAAAGAAATTAAATGACATATGAGTGAACTGTTTTTGAAGGTTCTTAGTAGGAACCACTGTGGCCAAAAGCCTCAGATAGGATGAAGAAGTAACAATGTAGGAATGGACTAATGTATACTTGGTTTTGGACTTTACAGAATGTATAGAATATCTTTTATTTGTCATTGTACAACCAAATTGTATGTAAACCTATTCAAGTGCAAACAGTAAAGTGCTTCAGTCAGCGGTATATAGGTATAGAAATAAATAAATAATTAATTAAAAGAAAAATGCTTCTAAGCTAATTATATAAAGATTATTTAATCTATTTTATGTTTTTTTATTGCCATTTGCAGACAACAGAGAATATGAAATATAGCTTTAACCACAGCATTCACCTCTTGTATACGCAGGTCAACCGGCCTCTGACCATGAAAAAGGAAGGAATACAGACACGCAACCGGAAAATGTCCAACAAATCCAAAAAGAGCAAGCGGTGCAGCGACAGCTACGAGGAGTTTTCCAAGAGTCTGCACGACAAGAACTCTCCCTTCAGCGCCGCCTCTCTGGCCAGTCACATGTCCATGGGCCACTTGCCGCACTTCAGCCATGCTGGTCACATGCTCCCCACGCCCACCCCGATACACCCGTCCTTCGGCCACCCACACCACTCCAACATGGTGACGGCGATGGGCTGAGAGGGCAAGGAGAGGTGTTGGCACGGAGCTGCTCCAAGAATCTGAGATGGTCCCATGAAGGGGGATGAGGGTCGAACCAGAGGACAGAGTGTACAGTGTTACAGACATGCAGCTTGTGTGTCTTCATCTTGATTATCTTTTGATTCAATATGCCAATGGTAGGAGGGAGAACAGATGTATTGTGAGGGGAAAGGACCTTTTACTCCTTATCTATAGGTACCTATTCTGACAGGGGGAAAGATTCCGCTTCCCGTCGGCCAGGCACACACATATAAACATGAAAATGTCATTGCACCTCATAGTTTTGTCCCCACTGGCAGCCTGACTGACTGCGGTGTGGCTCGATATGTGCTGAGCAGGTTTGTAGTTACTGTGAATATTGTAAATGTGTGAGACAGAAGGGGGTGTCCCAGACAGAGAAAATCTCCTTCACACCTTTAAAATGAAAATATGCTGGATTTTTTGCTCACGGACGATTTTAAAAAGGAATTTTCACAAAAGAAACACGCAAAACAAAAAAGGTTTATGAATTCTAATTTGACACTGTTTATTATAATTATTGTTATTATAATTAATATTGTTATTCAGATAATTTATTTTCACTATTGTTTTTTTCTTTGACTATATTACCTGAATCATAATATGGATACTGTTATCCCAGTTATGAATATATTTTTAGCTGAAGCGCTTTGTCTGAGCTGGTCGACATTTATACTCTCAAGAAATAAAGAGATCAAGTTCATTATCCGATCTGTTCCGCCTATTTAATATCAGATACGTACGTCTGTGAGATGAGAACGGATACAGAAATTTGCAGGGCTAAATCTGATGTTGAATCTGAGAGACACCGGAGACAAACATATACATCTTACCAGCAGCGTTCATGATGGTGCCAAGTCCACTGAATATAAATCACAGCTAAAGTAAGTGTATACTGTTATAATACCAATCTCGTGTTACAACAGGTGCTCTGCATCCTTTTCTGTATCTCTGTTCCTCTCTGGAGTATCAGATTCACAGTCAGCCATCTTACCTTCAGAGGTTTCTCCACAGCTGATGCTAATGTCTCCATGTGGAGAACATCTTTGCATTCTTCTACTAATAATCTGTGTCATATTCATCTAGCACGTCTACCATCCTGCCAGAGTTGGAGAGCATATGCTTGCTCTTTGCTAACTGTTTAAAAAAAAAGCTGAAAATCTGGTGCCCATTGCATACTGTTGATAATAAAAATAAAAAATATATAAACCTAGCTGTGATGACTGAGGATACTTTTTTCATGCCTGATAAACTTATTTTTTAAATTAAAATTAGATCACATGACTACCTGTATGTAAAAGGGATTATGTAAAGTTCTCCTCGGCTCTACGGAGTGTTTCTGTTTTGGTTTTACAGCTTTACTCTTTTGGTTAGATGCTCTCATAACGTCATTGTCAGCCACAACAGAGAGTTTCTGTCAGTGAAAAATCTCTGATGAATCCACTGTACTTGCTTAGCACCAAATTACAGAAACACAAAGTTGGTAACTACCCAGAGCACATGCTGGGGGATTTAGCAGAAAATGGTGGAAACCAAAATTATAGCCAACAGGAGAGTGAATGTTCAGGTGGCCAGAAGCACAGCTCTAAGTGAATGTGAACCTTGCTAAAAAGTTTGTTATATTAACTAAATAGGTGATATATGCTAGTGTTGTATTTATAGCTTTGTATTACTGCTTTGCAAAGAGACCTATGTATAAATACATAAAACAGATGCATATTCATTGTCTGACCTGGACACAGCATCTTGTTGTGCTTCTGTAACTCACCCACCACTGACCTCCTTGACTATGTAATACTTCTCTCTTTTCAAGGCAGCATTTGCAGTCAATAGTATCGTGTATTCGAGTTCCTCCTCTAACCTTTGTTTATATAAAACCACCACTTTCTAATAAACAGGTTACTTCACTTGGGAGGGGAGATTAGCTCCGTTACCAGAAACTGAGCTGGCTGAGCCATGAGCAGATGTAGCTGGTTAAGTAACTGTGGCTCCCAGTTACTTAACCAGCTACATCTGCTCATTGGATAATACACTTATGAAATTGGCTTTTTTCGTGATCAATCTGGTACATCAGGCTAATACAACAGTAATATAAGACATCACTGCCCACCCCGTTTCTGCCTTTCCAAGAAGTTATTTGTTTTCAGTTACAAAATCACTCCACAAAACATGGCATTAAATCAGCATACGACAAACTGGGTACACTCTGTGCCCTACACGTCAACTGAAAAATAATGAAGTTCTTGTAACACAACCTAATTTTGAACAGTATCACACAAGAGTGTACTCAGGTTTGTTGTTTACTGTAGATAATTCATTACAACTGCTTTAGGGACTAAGCACATAAAATTGTGTTTTGGCACACACCTTTTAAAACATTTTAATATAAATACTTAACAATAACTAACTTTTATTATCTGAAGCATTTTTATAGCTGCTGAATGTTGATTTTAGTCGTATAATATTTAATATAGGAAAAATATGAATGAAAACAAGTGGAAGCCTACATGGTAAGCTTTTTTTAAAAGTGTAGCATATGTATGAAAAGTGGCATCAGCAGCACTATAAACATGAAAAAACATGCATATTGGAGCGTCTCAGTATTGTCTCTGACACAAAGTTGAGTTGTGAAGTGTCTGTGCATGCACGAGTTCCTCAGAAAGCTAAAGGGGGTTTCTGCCCCGAGGCAGTGAGCCTTAAGACACGGAGTTAAGGGTCAACTGAAGTGCAGCCTGCAGCCTCCTCTCAAAACTCCCCCGACCTCTAACCCTGGAAGCACTTACCCTATAATTCTTCCAAGGCCTCCCACAGACTTTTTCACAGTCCCTTAAAAAATGCCATGTCCTCCCCGAAAATATGACAGAGCAAAAACACAAAACTTTCCCCGTAAAGAGGAGCTAAAAAGCAGCCATGCAGTAAGAGCCACTTTGTAAAGGTGAACCTCTTGGAGGACCTTTGTGGACTGAAGGTTTTAGGACTGGATGGGCATCCTAAATCAGCTCACAAGCCAGATTTATAACTCCCACCTCTGTGCGGTAACATCTCTTTGGACCGTTTGTTTTTCCACCAAATTCAATTACAGGTATTCAAAAACAAGGACAGAAGTGACTTCAGAGGAGTGATTTAGCAGACAGATGGCGATGGAGGAGATGAAAGGGAAGTTTTATCCAGTGCAAAGAACTAATAATGATGAAGTGAGGGGGCGCCCACCAGAAGGGGGAGGAAACAACTCATCCACAGTATTTCTGGATCCTCGAGAGCTGAAGTTAAGGCCGTGTTTGTCAAAAGGCATCTACATAACATTTGGATTTAAAAGAAGAGTTTTGTCAGAGATTTTGGCAGAAAGCATATAAAACTAATTTAGCACGTTATTAGTTTTTTCTGTTATAGAAAAAGGAAACCCGTAAAACAGTTTGCTTGATAAATTGTTCTCTAAATATTTCGAACTGTGTTTTCAGAATATTTTCAGAAATATATTGAAAAACCCTTTGTTTTTGCAATACAGGGGAACCTGAGATTCATTCAATAGTGTCCTCAGTTGTTGGACAGCTTGAACTCTACGTTAAACATAACAGATATGTCAAAAACTAGTTTATAGTTTAGCTTGATGGTGAACAATGGATCATATAGGAAACCAAGGGTGTTGACTTTAACAGTAAAAAAAATATATGTTCCCTATTCATATATGTGGGGGAAAAAAGTATGTCTATATAGGTTTTCCTGATAATTATGGGGGTCTCGAACAATGCGATCAATTTAAAATTTACACTCAACAATAACAGTCTGGAACTGAGGACATCATATTGCAAGAGTACATAATTTTTGAATTCTGCTGAATGTAGTGACAAGTACAACAGCATTACTTCTTTGCAACATTCGGATTTCCTGTACATGCTGAAAAATTACATTACAGAGATGTTAGTAAATCTGGACAATAGTATGTACAGTGGAATATCTATTCATCCAGACATGGACTCCACAGACCTCTGAAGGTGTCCTGTGGTATCAGACACCAAAACATTAACATCAGATTCTTTAAGTCCTGTTGTTTTTTCAGCACACCCCACAGATCCGCGATCAAATTCAGATCTAGGGAATTTGGAGGCCAAGTGAACACCTTGAATTCTTTGTTGTGTTCCTCAAACTATTCCTGAACAATGTTTGTAGTGTGACAGGGCACATTACCCTGATGAAAGAGGACACTGCCATGTGTTAATACAGTTGCCATGAAGTGAGAAGTGCATGTGGTTTGAAACAATGTTTAAGTAAGTGGCATGTATAAAAAGTAACATGCACATAAATGCCAAGACCCAGTTTCCCAGCGGAACATTGCCCAAAGCATCACCCTGCCTCTTTTCTTTAATGCATCCTGCTGCCATATCTTCCCCACATAAGGTGACGCACCCAGTCAAACCTAATTTTAACACGATTTGAATTGAAAACTAAACAGTTGGTTGTCCTTTGAATGTTGCACTCAACTTTACTATGGTTCTAGCTCTAACAGCTGTATTGTAATGATGTATTACCACCAAAAGATCTCAGACTACCTAAAACTAATTACTGTACATGGTTGTTCAGGCACCTGTGGCTCATTAGCACGTAGAGTGGGTTGTCCATTAATAATAAGTTTGGCGATTTGATCCCCAGACTCTCCATGTGCCAAAGTGTCCTTGGCACTCGTCACGGCGGGATTCTGACTTAGAGGTGTTCAGTCATAATCCAACAGATGGTAGCTTCACACCATTGGCTCCTCAGCCAAGCACATACACCAAATGTCTGAACCTGCGGTTGCTCTCGTACTGAGCAGGATTACTATTGCAACAGCACATCATCAGTATTGTAAAACTAACCTGTCTCACAACACTGAGCCCCAAGTTGTTCCTGATGGCAAGTGAGCACTTTGCATGGCTGCTCTGGCGCCACTGGTGTGTGAGTGAATGGGTGAATGAGAAACACATTGTAAAACCTAGCTGAGATTTAAAAAAGGCGCAGTGTAAGTGCAAACCATTTACTGAGTAACCACAAGAAAAATAAGCCTATCATTCAGTCATTTCATCCTCATTAACATAGTAAAAATGTGAGATATCTCAGATCTGCACCAGTGGTGTTCTATTGTAATCTGGGATGAGCTTCAGTGAGATCTAGGTTTGATACACAAAGGTTTTTTTCTCTACTGGGATCTCAAGAGGATAGAAATGCACACACACAAAAAAAAGGTAAGAGGAAAAAGAAAGAGAGGGCCAGCATTATTGATCCTCAAAATCCCAGGGGAGAAATGAATGTCTCCGACTAAACCTACATATCCAGAGACACACTGACATACTCTCACTGAGTGAACTGATGTAAATATGGAAATGTGTCACAGCTTCCACCAAGGTAGCCACATCCACTGGTAAAAACCTTGCAGTAAGAGATATTATAATGTACATTATAACACTATGCAACACTATAAAGCAGTATAATCCAAATTCTGTAAGTGTACAGTGGTGACAGCTTTGTCCAAAGAGGAACAAAACAGGGAGTGGAAGATTTTAATGCAAAAGTTAAGATGTTAAATTATGACAAAATCCAACAGTGGAGTCCCCATCCAACCACAATGAAACAAGAATGTACACCAGAGACACACTGATGTGCACACTGCAACACACACTGTACACACACACTGTACACACACACACACACACACACACACACACACACACACACACACACACACACACACACACACACACACACAATGTGACTGTAGACTAGGCTCGGCAGAAAAGGTAGAACATGCTGACACACGGTGCATTCTCTCTGAAAAGTGGGACACCCTCCAACCACCCGATCCACAACCACTGACAAGTCCCTTTCAAACTGCTTTTCTTCTCCTGTCTGAGGCAGACAAATTCATCCCTCTTGTCTACAAACAATCACCTCTTTTCTTCTGCCTGTTGCGTCAATGAAAGGAGGAGGGAGGGTCCAGAGGAGAGGGAGGGAGAAATACATCTGCCTGACAGTGCTACACTGTAGGCACTAAGCTAATGTGCTGTGTGTTAGGGCCCCTGGGACTGGGCGTCTGGGCCCCACTATCTTATAACAAAGTTGACAAAAAGCCCAGGGCTCAGCCCTCAGGAAATCTGAGAGGCGGGGTATCTAGGCCGGGAGGGCAGGAAAGAGAGAAGGAGGGACAAAACATCTCAGGTACGTTGCACCTATGCTGCCCTATATATGTCTTGCTTGAAACGAACTAGTTCGTACGACATGTCGGAAGGCAAAACTATTTTCCCTGTTCCAAATGATCAGAGGTAAATGACAAATGTAAAAGTTAAGTTTCCATCCATACATAGCACAGAATTTTAGAATTGACTGAGCTTTTCCATCAATTACTGCACAAATAGTTAGCCACAGACATGCCAATTTAAAATTCAATGCCATAACAAAAGAGCAGGACACAATGAGATAATGTAGTTAAAAGAATGTTAATTACATCCCAAACAATAACAAATGCAAAAAACATTATGTAAATAATGGTCTTTGTTTCATGCAGTCATTTGAGAAAGGTTAGCACCTCCTCATTGCTTCAAACAGGTCTGATTTTAGTTTTCAGTCTTTTAGCCAAGCAGAAGTTTGAAATGATGTTTGATGGTCACTATCTTAATATCTCATGATTACTTTATAAAACAATTCAGTGTCTGATGCACTTTGTTACATTTTGCTTTTATCCAGGGCTGTTTCTAGCTTTTTGTAAAATCACATTGGGGGGCCCTGTTTACCTATTCCAAGCACACACTAAATCTGAGTCATGTTCCATACACATATAGATGGGAACAAATGCTACTTTCTACACATTAAAATATTTTTTAATTTAAGGAACAGAGCTGCATTGTCAACAGCAAAACAAACATGCACCAACAAAATACCATAACTGGTGCGCACTTGTAAGTGGCACAATGAAGTCGTTGCCCTTCCTGCACTGAGCTCAACGGGCTTTCACACTGGACACGGTATGCGCTGCGTTCGCCGTGGGATTCGGCGTACAGCTCCTGGGGAGTCACGGATTAGCGAGTAAAAAAAGGCGGAGTTTTCAAAACTTCCAGCGCAAAAAAGATTGGACCAACAATCATTGGCCTGAACAGGGATTAAACTCACAACCTGAAAATTGGTAATGTAGCATTCTAACTAGTCTGACTCACTGAATGTAGACTGCGAGTATAAGCCTCACATTTCTGGTGTCATTTCCCTCAGCTTTCTCCTGCATTTTCACTATCTTCATGTTGCCAACAGCAACCTACATCCTGAAAAAGGCAAGTTTTGCAGAGGATTTCCTGCTTTGGGTGAATTAGCTATTTTAATGCTAACCTCCCTGAAAGCAAATGTTCCACCAAAACGAGTCCACCCGTCGCTTCTAGTATTTTGCTGGGGTACCATTGCTGCATCCTGGGCTAAGCGTCACCCAAGACAATTGTGATGGGAATAAAGAAATGCAAACAAGCCAGAGCGTTTCTTTTTTTTTCACTATAGCAGTATGATGATGAGGTGCAGTCAGACCATTCTCCAGCAGTCACACAGCACTGTGGAGAAAGGTGTAGCCATGCAGATTAGACTACGTTCTAACCAGCTGAGCTAACTGGCCATTACTCCGAAACTTCACACAGAACAGATTACACCCACCATGACAGTCTCAAGGTATGTAATTACCAAAAGTATTATTTTATACTCAACAGCCACAAAAACCTTCTGTCTAATATTGTGCAAGTCAGACAGCTCTGAGGATGTCAGCAGGAGATCCTTTGGTGGCTCATACATGTTAAAGTAACATCTAGATGAATGCCAGGACCCAAAGTTCAGAGCACTGCATTGTAATGAGATGATCAATGTTATTCATTTGTGGGGTTTTAATGTTGTGGAAGGTCAGCGTATATAAATACATTAGCAATACAATTACAAGAAATGGCTCCACTTTTACCTATACATCAGCTTTTCCTCCTCAGCCAGGTATAAAAACCTTTTTCATCATGTGATGGCAGTAATCATGCCAACAAGCCTCCCACAGCCGCTAGCATGTCTGTACTTCTGTACTTAGGCATACTTATATGGTGCTCTGAGCTAAATATGACATGCTCACAATGACAATGCTAACATATTAAGCAGGTATAGTTTTCCATGTTTACCATCTTGATCCAGTGTATTAGCATGCTAATGTTTGGTGAGTTGTGCTTAAAACAAAGTATAGCCAAATAATATTGGAATAGCATTACTTTTGCAGGTAGCTAATGGTTGTTGAGACATTAAAATCAAAAATATCAGCCTCACTGCAGCAGGGGAAAGGGGAAATGCTCACCAATTCCACCTCAGAGAGGTGTTTGGAGAGGAATTTCAGAAAACATTTGACAAGCAGTTTGTTAAAGTGTTGCATTTGGATTCTGGGGTAACTGACTAATGTGTTGGACAATAACTTTAATTTAGCTGAATCCAGTGAATGAGACAAATGAACCTTGACTACTAGAATTTGACGGAGAGTAACATGACTGCTGCAGGGAAGTCTGTCTGGCGTCTCTAAAGTCAGAGGTCAGGATCAACTACTGATCACAACATCAGCTGGCAGGCATTCAGATCTTTGCCCAAGGACACTTCAGAAGAAAGGAATCTGTCCATAACCGCATGATTGTATACACATGCACCAACAATACACCGTTTCACATGAGTGTAAGCATGTTTGACAGTGCGCATGCAACTACTTGAAGATATCTGGGTACCATCGAGGAATTTAACAGTTTTATTTACTAGTTTTATCACATCATCTGTCAGTGAAGCACTCATTTTCCACATCCGTTCACTATAACTTACTACTTTGACAGTTACCTTCACTTTCACTACAGTGTTTTGAACAAGTCTTCAGTTAATTTTCTTTGCCGTCAACACATTACTTCATTCATTTCTGTTTTGCAACTCGAACAAATAACCGTGTCCTGTGATAGCCATGAGCGAGCGTGCGTGCTCGAGAGAGTGGAGATAATCACTTCTAGGGTTTGATGCTGGAGGCCGAGTATCTCTGCTGTTAATGTTGCCTCTCAGCTGACCTTCAAATGACCTGCAGAGCATACGACAGCTCAGAGGAGAGGCCCCTTTGGCTTCGAACCAGTCGCTGGAGAGAAACAAGTGCAGAATGAGAGACCAGGACAAAGTGAGAAGCACCAAGAGAGTTGTTGCGGTGCAGAACAACAGTAAAACAGACAGAAAGGGGAAGCCATGATGAAAGACGAGCGAGGGAAGCTGCGAGAAAGTGAACGGCAAGTTTGGAAAAGAAGGAAGAGAATGTTGAGGGCTGATGTTTGTTGATTTAAATGATCAGGTTGTCTTGAGTGGAGCAGAGCATTAGCGGCTCAGTATTGAATCATCCAGCTCATATGTTGCACCTCCAGCACTTTTACAGCACTCACCTCCTCCAGGCAGATCTCAGCTCTGATATCTCACAGGGTGCAGTGGAAATGACTGCATTCAGAATTGATTATGAGCTAAATATGCAAAACTGGGGTGCCCCGATAGCATATGTTGCGTGACCCAAGTGCTAAGGCGTAGTGGCTGTCCCGGGTTCGATTCTGACCTCGGGCGTTTGCCGCATGTCCTTCCCCAGTCTCTCCCGTTTCCGTCTTTATTCACTGTCCTATCTAATGAAGGCATAAAAGGCCAAAAATAAATCTTAAAAAAAAAAAGAAAATGCAAAACTGGACATGCAGGCACCCACACACATGATTACACACATAAACTCATAAAACTTTGATTCCTTTGACTTTGATTGCAAAGGTATCCCGTTGTGACACATGCAGCTATCTCTGTCTTGTTTCTCACATCTCTTTTTCTTCTTTTTTTATAATTTGAGCTCATTGCCTTTTTGACGAGTGCACCTCTTATCACCTGCCACCATCAAGCTGCTTTTCATTTCCTCTCCTTTTTTATTGCTTTTCTCTTTGTTTTTTCCTTTTTTTACAATTTGTGTGGCGTCTCTTTAACCCTTCTACCACCATGCACCAGCACCGACTGATTTTTTCCTGCTACTCTTTCACACAGAACTCTAAAATCCACAAAAAGCAATCTCATATTGCTTGACGAGAACACCGGGGTCGTATGTGAGGAGGAGATACACTCGCAAACACTTTCGACACACTTAGGTGGGGCGAGGGATGGAAATCGGGCCAAGAGAAACTGGAGACATGGATGTGAGCACCGGGAGAAAAAGAGGCAGTGAAAAAGAAAAGAGTGACGGACATGGATCCGCCTCACCTGTAGCTTCTGCTGCTGCTTCACTGCTGCATATAACCCACCTACTCCCCCCCTGCAGCCCCCTTGTAACCATTTACACACAGCCTCCACCGGCTTCTTCACATCTTTAATTTCACCGCTATTGTTGCGTCGGCCACAACACCCTGTTGTATTGTCTTTTATACAGCCCCGGTATAATGAGGCTGTTTTGTCACCTGCACTGGAGCCATTTTGTGTGCACACAGATCACTGCAGGCATTCGCAGCTGCTACAACTCAATGAGCCGGCAGACAATGTGGGTTTCCTAAACTGTTTAACCCCATTAGCCAGTCACTTGCTCATATGCAGCCCTGCACAAGTGCACACACACACACACACATGCACTCATATTTAAGACCTAGGACTGACACATTATGCAAATAAAGGGAAGGATTATGCACTGTAAAAACGTGTATCAACTTTAAATGTGCAAAGGAAGATTGCACATCTTTATTATTATTTGTAATAATAATAATATATTAATTTGTGATTATTATTTGTGATAATCACAAATTAATATATTAGTGCATGTGCATTTGTCTTTTTATTTTTTTTTAAATATCCATAAGAAAATATTTGAGAAAGAGAAAACTATGGTCAATAAATGTTATCCAAAATATGTCCAGTCTTTTGCTCAGAATTGACACTATCTAATTCCATAAATTAAACAAATTACAAATCCGCAATCATAAAACATCTATAACTAGAAAAGCACTCGGAGAGCGCAGACCTCCGCCAAGCAGCTCATGTCCAAAATGCACCAAAATTTAATCATCTGTTCCTTGTCCCATTATCAACATTACCTGAAAAGTTCATCAAAATCCGTTCATGACTTTTCAAGTTATCTTGCTAACAAACAAACGGACAAACAGACAAAAGCCGGCAAAAACGTTTTGCTTTTTTTCCACTTTGCTTGGCGGAGGTAATAAATGAAGTACCTACAGATAATGGGATAAGGGTATTTATGAAGAGATTATTGTTGCTTGGTTGTACATCTGACTAAACAGTGCATGTATTACGACAGTCTTAATTTTGCTCTTATTTTAGTCTAATCTCATTTAGACAGTTCCATAAAATTGAAGACTGGATCTTAGCCACCTAAACTAATCTAAACTAAGAAGCATGTCTCTCTTTCCATTTTTACAACAACTGACACTGAATGAAATAAATATAAAGAAGCTGACTATTAAAATGTTGAAAAGGTGAAACTGTTGGAAAAAGGCTGAAATACTTATTTGTCCAACAGACAATATCGAGGATCTATTAAATGTTGAATCTAGTTTGTCATTTATGGTGAAAGGAGGTAAGACCAGGTGAGTGATGGATGTCAACAAGAAAGAGAGATGAAAGGAAGGAAACTACACCAAAAGGGTATTTAGTACTTTTTAGCATTGACTCAGGATAATCCTAATAGTGTGCATGTATGCTGCTAATTCTTTCTTTATTTTTCGCTAAATGAATTTTGACAAACTTTTTTATGCCGCATTATGGTGACTTAAAATCTTTGTTCATATGAAAAGAAGTGTTTGTTTTTGGCTGGTGGAGGGCCAAGAAAGCACAGAATTTACAGTGGACACTGATTTTTTTTTTGACAACCATAACTAAGTGCTGTGCGTGTTTAAAATATCCATAAAAACCATTAGCTGATATGAGTGGATATATCTGAAGTGACTATTGTACTGAAAATGGCATGAATTACAGTATGTTCTAAGTGAATATTTTACGGATAGATGTAGTACTAATGTTTTGCGACTTTGCAGAAACACTCCTTGGCATTACATTTATCTACAAATGGGACTTCTATTGCAACTTGGTGACATAAACATCTTTTCAAGGAGACAAAAGGGGGACCTGCCAGCAAAAAAGAGCTGCGTTTGGATGATATCAGCGAGTGAAATATCAGGAAGTTTCCCATTTCTTCCTCAATCTATCAAGCTCTCAGTGCAACTAAAACCTTTTCACATTCCTCTCCATTCAAGTCCTTCTTGGGGTTCGTTCTTCTGACCTGCTGATGAGCGAGGCAGATAGCATCCCGGCGGCCTCCCTCCACGCTGGGCCACCACACGAGCAGAGCAGGGTGGGGGTTTGGAGACTGGTTTTAGTACAATGTGTTTACTGTGCCATTGTGAGGGTCCTGGAGTCAATGTGGGCCCAAGCTTAGCCAGTTACATCACTCTGAGCTCGGACACTTTGACCTTTACAATTATAGACAAGCAAGCACACAAAATTGGACGTCAAATCCGAATATGGAAGATATGCGAATAAAAGTCCATCCACTGTTTTGTATAATGTAAATCTCCTAAGTGTGAGCTACATCTATCATGTGACCACACATTCAGTCTGAGATTTTCACACAGTCAGTGCGGCCGTACTCCAGTGTAAGGAAATCCATCCGCCGTCTCTAAACTGAATCTTTTGTGGAATAAACATGATCAAACCGCTCGCTTACACTCTCTTATTGTGCTTTTTATTGTCAGTTAAGAAAATACTTCCTTCATGAACCACTGCCCTGGGCCACATATGGGAACAATGCTGCTCAGATTGCTGTGACAACGCAGCCAAGGAGCTCCGGCACAATCGCTGTGGATTGAGTGACGCCGCGAGGTTATTAGTCCATGTTCTGAAACCTCACCCTGCTCACCTTCTCCACTCCTCTCTACCTATAAATTACACCTTGTACTGGGCTGCGCTCCTGTTACACCTGCATCTCTTAGGCGCCTCAGATACCCTGTAAACCAGTGTTTCTGTACCTTTGTTTGTCACAACAACATATGTACTGCCTTCCATTTATAGGAAGTAAAGGATAAAAGGATTTATTCCTCTTAAACTCAATTAGTATTAAATGCAACGCAATAATATGCAGAATTTGTGTTTCTAAAACCCATTATTATGAAATACAGTCTTGGTACTTTTGTCAGGAGTGGAAAGCAAGTAACTATGAGGGTATCGACTTCAGTCACCAAGATCTGTATTTGATCTTTTATTTAAGCAGATTTGAGTGTTGCAAAGTGGGGATGATATTCCATTTACTTTAATGTATCAATCACTTGTTTCTCTTAAAAGTCAGTTTTACAAAAAGCATCAGTGGTCATTACTTGGAGCAAATAGCATAGAGGAGGGTATAATAATATAGTTAACCCCTTCAAACTAGCCATGATTGATACCCAATAGCCTTCAAAAGAGCTACTGTTATACTTTTACTGTATTTAAAGCAGCAATAATTTATTGTTTTGCCATGTTAGTGGCATTGCAATAAGCTGTAACCATAACATATAGTATTATTGCCTTTTAGTTCTTATAGCAGATGTCAACAAACAATTACAGCAACATTACTGTTCATTTATTATTCACATAATTAAAGTATGTACAATATTCACTCTTATTTCAGCTTTGTTTTTGGCCTGCGCTAACTTCTGAGGGAAAAATAGGTGCTGAAATGCTCCACTGTTAACTATCACTGAGCTTTTTTTGCTTGAAACTGCTCCCTGCTGCAGCTGAAAAACATGATATGAGAGTGGGACCAACTTTGTAAAATGTTAAAATGCATCAGAGAGCTGCAGAGAACTATGATGATTATGTACAGTGGAGTCCAAAAGTCTCAGACAACATTAGAAGTCTGTCATATGTTCATGTAAACTGGGAAATAATACAGTTAAAATCACATTAAGTTAGGACATGTAACATGAAGATGAAATATTTAGGATTCTGCATTATTTCTAGATTTGTAGCATGTTGACTTCTTTGTACAAAAGGTCAGATTTCCCAGAGTTGTTTTCGTACCACTGAACTTCAGAACACTCTCAGGTGGATTTAGTCGACTCATCAGAGGCTTGTCTAAGTAAATCAAGCCTGCAGCCATTGTTCACCTGTTATAAATATGTCTGTGCCTCAAGTTTCCAGCAGAATATTGCAGACTAAGTAGCACTGAGATAGCAGGAAACATGGCATCAGATCTAAGTGGAAGTGTCAGAAGTCAAATAGCTGGTGTGAGCAAAGAGGAGCTTTCTCAGCGTCAAATCAGGGCTAGAATAAAGGTTTCTAAGGGGGCAGTGCATAGAGTGCTAAAATGGTTTGTAGAAAATAGATCAGTTGCATCTGAAACAGAACCAGTAAGAACAAAAGTGAGCACAGCATCAGAAGATCAACACATTAATAAACATGACTCCAATCAGCTAAAGCTCTGTAAAAAGAAAGGTCAGGCCAAAAAAGTCTCAATCAGTGATTAACTCAAGTCAGAGATTTCTGGTGGTAACAGAAAGGTGTACATAAGGACACGGACAGAAGAGAAAATGATACCGGAGTGAAATAAACCCACAGAGGAAAACCTCACTTCATCCCAACACTTTTACAAGAAGCTCTTTGCTACTCAGCTGTCAGATCGCGCTGGGATGGCATTGGGTTATCATGTTTTGTGCAAATTTTGTAGCCTAAGCCAGGTCAAGAGCTGCTGTCAATAAAGCAAAAGATTGATTGTTTTGATATACTTTACAAGATCCCCTGGAATTCATGTTTTTTAGAGATTCATCTTTTCACTTAAACGTTGTATTAAGTTTGTAATAAATTCACAGAAGCATCTTCATGTCTGTTCTGGATTTTTAGAGCCTGCTGTGTCTGTGGGTTCATTATCATGTCTCACACAGTCATTTGATGTTTTGTGGATATAATAATATTAATTAGTGCAGTTTTAGGTTTAGTCAAATTTAGGAAGTTTAGGAAATTTTTGTAGTCTTTAATACCTCTTTATACCTGTCGTGGCATTTTTATATCTTTTACCGCCTTTCCACCAACGTGAACTGGGTACTAGTTGGTTCTGGGCTTATGCTGGTGCTGATTTGAAGTTAGTTCTACTTACAAACTTTCTAAGAACCAGTTTTGCCACTCTGTCATTATATCACTATACATGTCTGTTCCATGTCTGTTACTGAAGCTCCTTCTAGTTAATTCTGCCTTTGTTGAGGACTACATTACAAGGAGACAATTTGTCTCTCTCACCAACCACTGTTGGAAAGCATTTGAGGTCAGTGTTTATCTCATTTTCCCTCCTGTTTAATGTTTTAATATCTTCAGTCCATGTACATGCAGTTGCAAAGAGCAGTCGGTGCTTATGACTGTGGCTCTCTGCACTGGTGTTTGCAATGGCACTTATAAACAACAGCTACAATATTTAAACATCTAATGCAGTTTATAAATGCCATTGGAAACAGCAGTCTCCGTGTTATGAACATCGTTCAATGAGCTGCCATTTGTAACGCCGTTCAAAACATCAACACGGAAAATGACACGAATGCATCAGTGGCTCTTCGGATATGGCTGCTTTGATTTCACGTCTATGCAGAGGCTCTGCTTTTTCTTTTTTTTAAAGGGTGGAAACCAAACTTTTGTTGGTCATGAAAGTCCTGCTCCCAGCCACTGACATAAGCAGGTCTTGGTTACTTGACCAGTAGAATTGGTGCCTCTCTGGAACCAGATGTCCTTGCTGGTTCTTTGGCTGACAAATCGCAAATAACTGGTCCAGAATCAGACACCAACTTAAACCAGCCCTCCAACTGCCTCAGTGGAAAAGGGGTATTTGAGGACTTTACCCACCCTGCATGTGTGTATTGTGACATTACATCACCTTTCATTCTCCGTTTGGTCCAGTCTTGATCTTTCTTGCGTGACGACTCTATTGTGTGAGCACACAGACTATATCACACACACACACTCACCTATGGCTGCAGGGCTGCTGAGGGTGTGTGTGTCTGTGTGTATGGCGAACATGGTTCCGCAAATTTCTATAACAGGAAACCAGGCTGGAGTCAGCCCACACACCAAGGATGCTGGGACAGCGGAGGCCCCAACCGTGGGAGAGACGGGAGAGGTAAGAGGAAGTCAGCCTCAGCTCGCTAACTAACAGTCTATTAACTGATATCGACCCGTCAGAGACACAACTAAAACTCTGCAGAGGGCTTTGAATCCACTTGGGTGAAAAAGAGTGAAATGATTGACAGAGGACACACGTCCTCTATTTACACTAAACCCAGCTCCACCTGAGACCACCTCATCTGTCTCTCAGCCCACTAATCCCTTAATGACAACCCACAGAGTCAGCAGACAGACGGAGAGAGAATAACAGCACTGTGAGGCTGGTGAATGAGTTTAGAGTTTTAAAAAACTTTGCAGCCAACAGGCATTAGCAGCTCCGCCTCAGCATGAGAGACCAGAAACGGATCAGGCTATGGAGGGTCCATAAAACCAACATGGAACTGTGCATTAAATACCGTTTAATATCCATATTGGGTTCATAAAGATCTACACATGGAGACAAAGAGAGCTTTTATTGGTGTGTGTGTGATGTTTTTTGCACGAAGCATGTGTGACTGTTTTTGACTGGTGTGTGTGTGTGTGTGTGTGTGTGTGTGTTGTTCAGATTAATACTCCATTGTGAATGTAGAGGGAGGGCAGCAGAGGATCATGTGACAGGAGTCAGACTGAACCCGGCGCCTACACGCTTTTCAGGGGTCATACAGGGGTCGTCATGTGGCTACTGTGCCCACTGTCAAATATACAAACACACACACACAAATATACGCCGTAAGTGTGCACAGAGACACTAAATCCCTTCAGCAGCACAAAACACTTAAAGCTACATTGACACAAATTAAGATGCACTGACAGAACAGCCCAAAGCTAATTTTAACATCACAAAAGTTCATAATTTTTCATAACACAGATCATCCTTTTATTATCGGGACACGTATTGCCTTTGTTAATCCCACAAGTTTTCATCTGCCAAAAATTATGTTTATATTAATATACACCTCATATTAATGTCTTCTTCTACTACTTTTATGTTGTTCCTCTTCATTTCCTGTTATTATTTGTAACCCAAGATTCCTGTGTTGTGTCCTTTCTGCATATTATGCACTCAGAAAAATAAAGGTGCTACATGGAACCGAGAATAGTTCTTCACAGTAATGCCATACACTGTAAAAAAAAAAAAGAAGAAGCAGAAAAAAAGAAAAAAAAAGAAAGAAAGAAAGAAAAAAACAAACAAAAAACAG
>OMNN01041401.1:0-14713 GCA_900302755.1 Chromis chromis
GTTTGTGTATATTGTGTCATTTTTGTGCGTTTCTGTGTAATTTTTGTGTTATTTTGTGTCAATTTTGTATCATTTTGGTGTATTTTGTGTCATTTTTGTATATTTGTGTCATTTGTGTGTTTTTGTGTAATTTTTGTGTATTTTTGTGTATTTTGTGTCATTTCTGTGTCTTTTGTGTCATTTTTGTGTCATTTGTGTCCACAGAAAAATCCACTGAGTTTCCAACCGATTTCCAAACGGTGGGATTAGTTAAAAACGTCCCCCACGTAGCTCTGACAGGATGCTGGGATGTCTTTTTGTGTCGTTTTTGTGTCCAGAGAATTATTCACTCAACGGTTAGATGAGTTAAAACCGTCCTCCACGTAGCTCTGACAGGATGCTGGGATGTCCTTTTGTTCTATTGATGTCTGCCTGTCTGTCCTCCATGTCTGACGTCTGGAACAAACAACCCTCGTGAATATACGTTGACAACTGATGGATTTATGATCACTTTTATAGAGCAGACATGTCATTCCTCTAAAGACGTAATGCACTGGAGGAGGAGTGGCACTGTACCAAGATGGCCGCCGTGTAGGAGGAGTGGCACTGTACCAAGATGGCGTCTACGTATATATATGTCTTTGGCAATGGGAACCATGACAAAAAGACTTCTGTGATGCTTAATGACCTCTGATCAGCGCATACTTTTAGAGAATGAGCTCAGCTTAACCTGAAATCAAGTAAACAGCATTCTGAATATTCTTTATAATTAATTAATCCATTGTGTGTCCCTCTCTCATAACATAGAAACATAAGTTGTGTTGTATTTTGCATGAACTTAACAAGTGACCTGGCTGCCATAAGAAGATAAATTCAATCAAGAAGATGTTTAGTTGAATCAACTTTAATTATTATGTTTGCGTGACTTAATATTGCAAATTATTTCAACCAGATGCTGTAGCGCCAAACGTATCATATGTGATACATGAGTTTTTGAGCCCTCCACATGAGCAGTGTGACAAACTTTTCCCTGAAAAACCCGATGTATACAATTAGATACATGCAGTGCACAGATAATTCAACAGGGGGCAGTAATTAGCTCACCAGAGGGCTTTCCTATCTATAGATAGATAGATAGATAGATAGATAGAAAACTTTAATGATCCTTTACAGGAAATTATTCTGTTACAGCAGCTCATACATATAACAGGAAAAAACATTAAATCAAAGGATAACACATCTATCATTTCACATATACATACATACATTTTAAAAAGTGCATAAAAGCGTGCATGGGTGGACATTTTACCTGTGTACATTGAATAGACCAATGGCAGCTGGTACAAAAGACTTCCTAAAACGCTCAGACTTGCACCTTGGTGGAATCAATCTGTGACTGAAGGTGCTTTTTTTGATCGCCTCCAGTGCATGAAGGGGGTGGGAGGAGTTGCTCATAATGGCCCTGATTTTTAAGAGCACCCTCTCCTCTGCCACCTGTTGTACTGGAGCAAGGACAGTGCCGACAACAGACCCTGCTTTTTTCACTAGCTTATCCAGCCTGTTCCTGTCGGCAGACCGAAGGCCCTCTCCCCAACAGACCACCGCAAAAAACAGGGCACTGGCCACTACAGTATGGTATACGTTCCGGAGCAGGGGAGGGCAGATGTGAAAGGACCGCAGTCGCCTCAAGAAATACAGCCTGCTTTGTCCCTTTCTGTATACCAACTCCGCGTGGGTCTTCCAGTCTAATTTATTATCCAGCTGCACACCAAGGTACCTGTGGCTGGACACTACTTCCACCTGGGTGCCTCCGATGAGAATGGGTGTTGTTGGCTGGGCTCCTCTCCTCCTCCTGAAATCAACAATCACCTCTTTTGTTTTCATGGTGTTTAACATTAGATGATTGTGCTCACTCCAGTGTACAAACTCCCTGATGGTTTTCCTGTACTCCTCCTCATTCCCTCTGATCAGACCTACAAACTGCGCAGTGTTTGTGATGTCTGTTGTCTCATCACAGGCCAGAGAAAAATACTCAGTCTCTTGCAGTGTCCTTCAGTGTTTTTTCAATATCTTTTGCCATGTCAGTAACCCTGTCTGCAACGGTTCGTCGAGACAAACTGGCACTCTGAAATAATTTCACTTTGTCCGGCGCGAGAAGCTCCGTGGCGGCTACAAGGCACTCCTTCACAAACTCTCCTTCGGCATGAGGTTTCAGCTTCGTGGCTATTAATTCACTCACCACAAAACTTGCACGCGTAATATTCTCTCTGTCAGTTTGTGGTCGTGTAAAAGCTGTATTCACTGACCCTGACATTGGCTTGGACATAAATAGCCATCTGTTTTGTCTCAAAAAAATATTTTTTCCTGATTTTTTTTTATGTCTACTCAAACTGAGTGTAAAATTTTATTGCGTTGCAGGCCTTTTGAAATGGTCTCGCGGGCCACATACGGCCCGGAGGCCGGAGGTTCCCCACCCCTGCCCTAGCCCCTCCCCCGGGCGGACCAATAATAATTAAATGGGGTTTTTAACAATTGCTGGAGTAACACACACAGAAAAATGAGAAAAACGTTGTGCAAACATACCAGAACATAAATGCCCACCATATGGCTTCTTAATTAATTAACAAAATCCCGTAAATAAGGAAGCAACCCAACACTCAACAAAATGGATCAGTCCATGTCACATGGTGGCCAAATAGCGCGCCACAATGCACTATTTAAGCAACACCCAGGAAGCGCCTTGGTTTGGCCCGTGAACCAGAGGCGGACCAACAGCAGCATCAACAGGTGAGCGTCCTTGTTCAGTGTGTGATGTGGGAAAGCTGTGTAGGCGCAGAGTGTGCACCCTCGAACGCACTACAGGGACACAGTTTTAATGGGGAACATGTATGTAAGCAGGACCGCGTGAGCGCAGCCCTGCAGGAGAATATGTGGAAAACGGTCTGAGCAGGACGCCGGGGAAACAATGAGAGCACTCGGCGCAGCCTCTCACCTGGGCAAGGGAGAGAGGCGCGCAGGGACAGAGATGGATGAAGCAGTCTTTAGTGCTTCGTCACACAGATGAACAGGATGTTTCGTATTAGTGATGGTATAGAAGCAGAGTTGGAGTGACTGCCTCTTCCTTTCTGTGACATGTTCCTTCCTCCCTACAGATTGATGAGCAGCTGGTGCAGAGCTCTGGAAAGTTTCTCATTCTGGACAGGCTGCTGCCAGCACTGAAGGAAAGGGGACATAAGGTAAAACAGGACTCCAATGGCCAAATTTGTAACCTCATGTCACATAGTGCTCTTTTCTAAAAGTTTCCGATGTCATGGAAATGAATATCAGTATGCCGTTTGAACACCTACAATTGAATCCTGTTCAGAACCCAATTATTGAGGCCTGAAAATAAGTTCCATTGGAAGTATTAATGAACTGAAAGAAGCAGATTCTGCTTTTAATTAGGCTTTAATTCCTTAATTCAGTTAATGGTGCTTATTCTACTCTATGGTAGTGAAGTGTGGGGATCACAAAGGCACACACTACTACATCCTGTAGGTACATAGCAACCTATAACTCTAGATGAGCGGAAAGGCTAATTCCTGTAGTTAATCAAAATCCATCTACAAAAAATGGACTTCATCTAAAACTGATCGTCGTCATAGGCTGTTTCCTACTCCTTGCACGCTGGAAGCTAGATCCACACATATCCACCATCCACACACAGATGTAATTTCTGCATATTACGTTGCGGTGGACTAATATGCGAGTGCAGAGGCCTGAGGTTCCGCCTGCGCGCCCGCGCTCGGGACCTGCTTGGGACAAGTCACAGGAGTGGACAAGACCGGTTTACCACGAAAAACACTTCTGCCGCTTCTGCGATGACCAGGAAAAATTACACAAGGACAAAGAACTGCAGCGCATACGCTTATCAGGTAAGTCCCATTAGTGTTTGCCAATTATTTCACCCTACGATGAAATGCTAATAATTTTGGCAAGGTTATCTCCACTGCATCCTAATTATTAATTAATATTAATGCATATCAAACGAACGCGGAGCAATCTATCAAGAAATTACACAAGACACCTGCTCTAGCTAGTGGCTACGCCTAAGCTAGCGTGAGCGGACATCCCCTACCGCTACTTTTACGTTTAAGCAGCATTTTTGCTCATCAGATCGGCCAGTGTCGTATTTGTTGTACTCTGATCTTTTGTATTCTCGCTTTGAGGTGCTGCCATGGTCGTGGTCCAAGCGGCACCGCGAAGCACACGTAACATCGGCGACAAGAGCTGATCCGCTAGTACATCTTGTATTAATTAGGAAATGCGCCTACAATTATCTAATTGGTTTACGAATGTTAATGGTAAATGTATTAAGCAACGAAGCGAAGTTAGGGAATATGTCATAACACAGAATGAACTAACTTCAAATTCAGAAATAAAATAATAACAGAAAAATATTGTACTGGAGGATGCATTTGGGATTAGCCTTTGAAGTTGGTAATAGTGAAAAATGAAGTGAAACAGACAATAATTTTAGTCAATTCTTTTCCACAATGAGAGAGCTTAAAGAGGAGGATGCTATTCATGTAGCACAGCTTGAAGCAGGCATCAGGTGCAGGTGGAGATGGGCCTGGCTCAAGTTGGAGGCCAAAACAAAGGTGAAGGGAGTGCAGTATAGTTTCCCACTGTCTAATTACTTAAAAAAAAAAAAAAAAAGATAAAGCAGGGTTTGCCAAGTGTAGTCTTTGCTCAAAAGAAATTAATTACGGCCATAAGAGGTCACATGCTCTTTTGGCACACTGTCAGATGGATGTGCACCGTCAGAAAGTATGCACCATCATGACAACAGCCAGTGTTGTTTCTAATGGCCATCCAAGTCAAGGTGTTCCCAAGGGCCCTGAAGCAATGAGGGAAAGAGCTAGGATACCTGTACCTATATTTCAGCGAGTTGCAAATGCAGAGGTGTGTATAGTAAAATGGCAATTTTTTTTGTGTCAAATAATTTTATAGGCAACTTTACATTTCCAGGCAATGATTAAATAACTTTACATTTGCACTGATTTCTAAAAGTGTTACATGTGTAATAATTTCTGTCTGTTTTAATACTTGGCTTACTGTATGTAAATCTAAATATATCTAATGTTTTCTTTTTCTAGGCAATGGTTCTTGCTACTCTTGCTGAGCATTCACTGCCTTTCAAGTTTGCCCCAGTGATGGTGAATTTGGCCCAAGCGTTGGCTGCAGACAAAGCTGCACTTAGTGGACTGAAATTGTCACGCACATCAGCAGTATATCGTACGGTGACACTTCTGAAGAAGGCTTGCAGATAGCAGCTGAAACATGTAAAGGTAAGGAATAACATCTCTAATTCTATGTGTCTGACAAAATTAACACTACTATTATCAAGATAGAAGACATAATGAACATCGCTAAACTTCAAGTTTAACCTTGTATGCATTCTGTACATTGAACAGTGTTCATTCTATTTTCTTATAGGGCAGTCAGACACTTGTCCATAAACTCCACGACAAACAGCTGCAAGTCTTCACAAACTTCCTGTACTGTTTTATCAAAGCTGAGCATCTGAAACTAATGCCTACAACTCTGGCTACCATGACATTTGAAGACGAGCTCTTACCTAAGAGGGAGATGTATATGGGACGGGACATTGATCGATTTAGAGTTGTTAAGGCCAGAGGTGGGTAGTACTCAGCTACATTTGAAGTAACTGTACTTCTTAGTCATTTTATCATATGGTACTTTTTACATCTACTTGAGTCACTCCTTCCACTGTGAGTAAATATTTTGAGTGACAAAAACATAAATCAGACTTTTACTCATTTATTCAGTGCTCACAGGACTCAAGTAGCACTAGCAGTACCTTTTTACTGTCACTTGAGTAATTATTTGGGTCACTACTTTTTACTTAGTAACATTACTCTTACTTGAGTAAATATTTTTGACTCTATCCACCTCTGGTTAAAAGCCTTCAGCAGGGTTGTATGAGGACGGGAACACTGAACAGTGTCCCTGTTTGTTTTTTCTCTGTTTTAGTTGCTCAAACAGTTCCTGGATAACGTGTCCAACGCATACTCCTCGTGTGCCAAGTACATGCAACAAAAGCTGCCATTGCAGAGTGAAACCTTGCAGTCTTTGTCTGCCGTTGACCCGCTTGTGAGAGGGCACTCTCAAACTGCTGTACAACTGAGAAAACTGGTACAGATATTGAGTCATCTTCTGCCTGCACATGCTGACACTTACATGGAGATTCTTCAGTATAATGTGGACAGCACCCTGCCTAGCTTTAAAGATGGGGAAGATGCTGTCAAGTGGTGGGCTTCAGTGTTTGATACCGGGAAATATCCTGGTTTGTTTCAAGTTGTAAAAGCTGCCATGTCAATTTTCTATGGTCCCTTGGTAGAATCGTCTTTTATCTCATGGACAGTGTCATTGATGACAGATCTACAAGAATGAACATTACCACCTTCAGTGCAATTCAAACTACCAAATATGCATTGATGTGCAGAAAACAGACGGCGATAGACATGTTCAGGCGGGAGGATGTTAAGTTTGGGGCAGTGGACAGGAGGCTGTGTGAAGACCTGAGATCTGCAGCTACAAGGAACGAAGCCCAGAGACAGCAGAACATGCTGAAAATGGTGGAGAGGAGGAGGGCTTTTGACTGTTCTCAGCTGCACTGGTGGATGGCTGGCAAAGCAAAAGCAGTGGAGAAAGAAAGGGTGGCTCGTAAAAGGCACATGGATCAATAAAGAAAGCTGGCTCTTGAGAGGCTTGTCTAGGCCAAAAGAGTAAAGAAATAAGGCAAATGATAATTTAATCTGATACTTTTACTTAAGTAAATTTATTGCTCCTGTATCTGTATTTTTACTTAAAAGAAAATGTAGTACTTCTTCAACCACTGCTCAGGAGCTACACATGACCTCACGTTTTGGACCCATTTTTTTGTTGTTCTGAACATGTTAATTTACAATCTGCAAACTTATTACCATCTTGGCTACTAACTTTGCAGCTAAGGCCCACAACTACACAAGTGTTGAAAAAAAATAAAAGCTATGTAATTTTTGCTACGTGAAAGTAGTTCACAGGTTGGACACTACAGTTGTACAGCTGTTTGTAATTGTTTTTCACAAACCACAGCTTGAGTGGTGTAAATAAATGTTTTTGTGCTTGAAGAAAATTGTGTATTTTGCCTTATTGTACTCTTCAGAGTGTTCCAGGTTGCTTAATTTAAGTGTTAAAATCCAAAACATTCTCTGACCCCCCTACAATGTTTTTTTTGGTCACCTTTTTCAAGCCTTTGGTGTTTGCGTGTCTGACCCTTTAAAACCGATCATGTCACCAGTGACAGGATTTGACGTGCACTTCAAATCATCATATCTCCTAGACCATTTGCGGTTGCGATGTGCTAAAAGCTAAAAAATGGAGCCAATTAATGACGAATATCCCAATATTCAGCTCGTGTGGGGGGTTGGGGTGGGGTGGGGTGTGGTGCGAGGCGAGGCGCTAAAATATAAAAATTGAGCCGCAGTGATGGATGTTAGAGTCCAATTAATGACAAATATACTTTGGGGGAGTGAGCGGGGGGGAGGCGGGGCATCAAAATTTAATCACCTGTTCCTTGTCCCATTATCAACATTTCCTGAAAATTTCATCAAAATCCGTTCATAAGTTTTCAAGTTATCTTGCTAACAAACAAACGGACAGACCGACAAACGCAGGCGAAAACATAACCTCCGCTTTGCGCGCTTCGCGCTTGGCGGAGGTAGTTATAAATGGGTGTGTTCACAGGTTTTGTTTTTAAATTTTGTCCTCTGAATGGCTTATGATTTTTTTTCATTTTCTTTGCATAGGATGCAATTCCACAATAAAGGTGGTAAAAGTTATGAAATTCTTTACATCAAAAAAAATAAACAATTTTAACAGGTGTGTAGACTTTTTTTATCTTTATTTTTTGTATATCTGTATGTTGACATCAATTGACTTCCAACAGGAACTGTTTTGTTGACGGGCATACTGAACGAAGGAATGTTTTTATCGAACTGCCCCTAATACATCCCTGATTTTATTTGGGATTAAGGGATTTAGCAAGTATTAGCACACTGATTTTTCAGGGAACCTCAGTAAGTAGTGTGAAAGGAATAGTCTATATCTGATATTGTCCTGATGTGTCCTCTGCCATGCTGTTTCTTGCTTTTGGTTTATTCCATACAGTGTAGTTCTGATGTGTGTGTTAATCAATATTGTGTTCCAGGTACTGATCTTCAGTCAGATGACATCCATCTTGGATATTCTGATGGATTACTGCTATCTGCGGGACTTTCAGTACAGTCGACTGGATGGCAGCATGTCCTATGCCGAAAGAGATGAAAATGTGAGTTTTAAACAGTGAAGGAGTGCCTAACTTCCTTTCCGGTTGACAACTTATAGAATTTTCAGCTCATTAGGAGAAATGGTGTGAGACTGTGAGGATCTTTTATGGATCCACAAATGTCAGGCATCAACACTGCTGCTCTCAATGGATGTCACAGTGTTCTGGTTCTTCTACCTCCCCAGATGACTAAGTTTTCCAAAGATCCAGAGGTATTCATCTTCCTGCTGAGCACCAGAGCAGGTGGACTTGGGATCAACCTGACAGCTGCCGACACCGTCATCATCTTTGATAGTGACTGGGTGGGTGCAGATTGAAAATAATTTTTTGTAATGCACATTTTTGTGCTTGTGTTAAGTTGGTGTCCCTTTTAGAACCCCCAGGCAGACCTACAGGCTCAGGACCGCTGCCACCGCATTGGGCAAACCAAACCAGTGGTGGTGTACCGCCTAGTCACAGCCAACACCATTGACCAGAAGATCCTGGAGAGGGCCTCCGCCAAGAGGAAGCTGGAACAGATGGTCATCCACAAGAGTGGGTGGTTTCATCCTAATGGAGTACTTAGAAATACATGGTTGCCACCCCCCTGCCTCAAGCAGTGCAGCAGTGGCTTAACATTAACAACTTGTTTTGAATAGCAAACACTGATCCTAAGGGGCTCTTAAATATTTACCAAATGCCACCTTTTAATGATTGTTTCTAAATGTTTTGTTACTTTCCTCTCACAGATAAGTTCAAAGGTGGAAAAGCAGAGCTGAACCAAAACAGAAGCTGCATTGATCTGGATGAGCTCCGGGAGTTGCTTAAAGCCGGAGGCACTGAGAAGTAAGGAATGATTCTCTGCACAAAGTTAAAATGTTTGGCGAATGTAAAGAATAATAACAATGGATCTTTAACTTGTTCACATTAGCTGTGTGTAACATTTAGCTGTAATTTTGTCCCACTCAGGGAGATGAAAGCTTCAAGGGGGAATGTGATCAGTAACAAGGACCTAGAGATTTTGCTGGATCGCAGTGACTTACTGGGTGAGGAGATTAAATCAAATCTTGCTTAGTGTCACAGTACCTGGCCCAAAAATGCTTCGATCAGTGTTTTTCAATGCCAAATCATCAACTTGTGACAATTTAGTGAAAAACATTAGACCATTAATATTGTGATATAATTATTAGCTGATTAACTGAATATGAAAATACATTTGTGACTTACTGTGCACACTACAATAGACAAATGTTAGTAATGCACTGGGGAGGTTTCATGGCAATATCTACTAGTTACAATTATCATTTGTAAATTGTGGTTTCTAATTAAATGGAATTAGTGTTTTTTCTCCTTCGCTGGTTTTTAAATCTTCAGTTCTTCAGCTCCTACATACAGCAAACTTTCCATTTTTGTCTGTCTATATTCTTAAGGTTTTTACAGGGAGATTTATTCATTAAAAAATTCACAGCCCAATTTACAAAATATTTTGTGGGAATTTTTTTTTTTCCCTGGCTGTTGATCGTATTTTCACATTTATGGAGAGACCAAATCCAAAATCCGCTCTGTAAAAAGCTTTGACTCCAATATGTCAGCACATGAAATATGGCATTTAAAGGTGATTTCATCCAATGTTCACATTTCTGTTTTGAAAGTTTATGGTACCTCATTTGCACGTTTAATCATAAAACTTCAGAGAAGTTGTAATACAAAAAAATGTTAGTTTTATTAACCTCTAAATTATCAAGCCAAGTAGACTCTTTAGTTTACACCATGGCAAAGGAGAAAATATACATATTTCCTGTCTGAAGCTTTAGTCCAATTCAATAGCCAAAATAAACATTATCAGTTCAGTGATCTGTACTGATTTATCTGTACTAACCACTGATTCTGCTGTAGTCTCTTTACTGGTAACTTCTGAGCTGTAAAGTAAAGCATTCTTTGTATTTTTAGACAAAGTAAAGGGGAGCAAGAAGAAGGAGAAGATGGGAGTCTTCAGAGTGGTCGATGCCAAAGAGTTGTCAGAGATCACACTGGCCTGAAGATAATTGGAACAATCCAAAAAACTAAACTTCCATCCAGATGGTTCACAATAGCTGTCACTTTAAGAGAATATCTTCAAACTGCTGACTGTAGACTTTGAATATTGTACTGTCTTTTCCGTTCTTAACTGCCTTGATAGTATTCTGTGTAACTGTTTTGTACTGTTTTGTTGCTAAACGTAGTCTATAGTGCTTGACCACTGTGTCATTTTTAATACCAAAAAGATTTTTGAATGCTAGGTTTCACGGCAAAAGATAAAGAAAATAGTTCAGACAGCCTAGATACTCCCAGTAGTGGCATTAAAACCCTGATTCCTTTACTTTGAGAGTGCCAGTTACATAATGTTTTTTTTTTGTTTTTTGTTTTTTTTTTAAAGAGAAAAGCCTTTTCTGTTGTCAGTGAAACTGCCCTGCCTGTTAACATGCACAGGGTCTACAGCATGGATCACTTAAACAAGTGGAAGCTGCAGCAATGTGATTAAGTCAGGTTAGTATGCTTAATTCTTTTTCACTTGGTCATTTAAAGCAGATGAATCTGTATTATCTTTGCCCATGCTGTAATCAAAGCACTTTTGTGCATCTGAAGCATAGTTCTGTTTTTATATAAATAAAACAATTTCACACATCTTTAACTTGCTAATAAAGCGTTGTTCTGTCAGATTCTGATTTATCGTACCGAGTGTAACTGATCATTTTCATTTTTAAGCCAGTGCTAAGTTTCAGCAACTGTGACCAGTTACTTTTAGGCTTTGTGCACACTGCCACTATGTTTTATGATGCAGGTAAAATCTCTGTGAATGTTTTAATCCAGGTCATAGTCATTCTGGGCAAATTCAATCGAAGGCAACTGGACTCGGTAATATGTCTGTGAAACTGTGTCTATGTCACAGAAATATTTTCTGAGTCCAGTTGCCTTCGATTGAATTTGGCCAGGATGTAGGTAAAACAGTTTGTGCTTTACACAACTTTGATCATCCAACCAGTTGGAACTTGGAAAAGTTGTTGGAACAACTTTTTCCACTACCATTTTGAATGTTCAATGTTCAATAAGGACATGAAAGATCTAAAAAAAAAAAAAAAAAAAAACATTTTATGTGTCAATACCCTTGACTTAGATGAAGATCAGATTACATTTTATGACAAATTAATGCAGAAAACCATGAAATTCCAAAAGGTTCACATACTTTTTCTTGCAACTGTATACATACACTATGTTGCCAAAAGCATTGGCCTGCCTGCCTTTACACACACATGAACTTTAATGACATCCCATACTTAATCCGTAGGGTTTAATATGGAGTTGGCCCTGTTAGAGCCCGATATGTAACAACGACCCAAAATGTAACGACCTGAATTGTTATTAAAAAAAAATGTAATAAAACCTAGAAATGTAATAACTGGTCAATAATGTAACAATATGCTGAGCCCAAAACGTAAAAACTTTTTGCCCAAAATGTAACAACGATAACATTTTGGGTCTGTTGTTACATTTTGGGTCAGACTAAATATTTTTCCCCCAATAGTGTAATAATTTTATTACATCATAGAGTGAGTCAATAATTTATGGATTAAAGGGCTTATTGCTTCAATGAAGAGTGCAGTATCATACACAAATGCCCCTGTCCCCAGATAGATAGATAGATAGATAGATAGATAGATAGATAGATAGAGTGGTCTCACTCTCATGCGTCCCCCTCACGAACAGCCACCCGCCATATTTGGCCTCAAATCCTTGGCACCAATCATTTATCCATTAAACTAACCCCTCACCAGAGGTCACCCCGCAAACGCAGCCAGCGGCCGTGTTAGAGCCCGATATGTAACAACGACCCGAAATGTAACAACCACCTGAATTGTTACATTATCGACCAGTTATTACATTTCGGGTTTTATTACATTTTTTTTAATAACAATTCGGGTTGTTGTTACATATCGGGCTCTAACAAGCCTGGCAGCTGAGTTTTGTACAAGAGGAGTTGATCAATACATGTTTGGTTCGGGCAAGTAAAACGGCTGCTGCAGTAGTATAATCCAGAAGTGGTGGGATAAAAGTGTGTAAAATGGGTCTCTGTGTCTTTAAAAGATAGGGTAGGTTGTATTTTTGAAATATTTCCGACATGATAAAAAAACATGATTGTGAAAGCTTTGCTACTCAGAACAGATCACCCCTCCAACCCACCACATCACACACTTCTAAACTTTCTCAGAATCTCACTCCAAGTGGAAACTGGAAGTTGGCAGCTGTGCATTTCAGCATGCCAACACCTAAAGGGTTTATGACTGTGAAGTGAAATGACAAGCAAATGAGCACGAACGTTCACACATCTACCATTAGCTAACTTTAGACATATTCTTATATAAGTATCCTCATTACTATTCTCGACTACTGTTACACTATACTGTATGGAGGACCAGCTCAGTAAGGTCAGTTACACAGACATATCTGACTACACTGAGCTAACAGAAGCCACCATGAGTCACTGGGCATACCAGTCCAAACACAGCTAAAGCCCCTGAGCATGCTGAACTGAGTAAGAGTGTTATTTCCTATTAAGAATTCAGCTTTTCATTCTGAGTAACCTCTGTGTTTCTTCTCTCACAAGTTAGAAAGTTACTTTAAATCCATGCTTTATAGTGTGAACCTCTCACCATATACTCCACAAACTGTTTGTCTTAACTGAAACTGAGGAATACCCCGTGGTCTAATAGCTTCCCCGTCTTTGCATATTGCGACAATTACCGCTAATGTACATGTTAATAAGAAAATCATTTCAATTATTGCAGAAAATGGCTCATTTGTACTCAAATTATTACACTTTTAGTGGCAAAAAAGACCCAACTGCAAATGAAACGGTAGCAGTTTGAGCAGTCATTCATCCTGGGGAGATAAGTAACCCTGCCAGATGGAAGACAATGCACGAAGATGTAATTAATCACTGTGTTCCCGCTGGGTCAAAAAAGAAAAAAGAAAAAAAAGGACTGGATTTGCAGTTTTACTACTCGGTGTTGAAAAAGGGTCGAGTAAGACGCCGGACGTGGGGCTGTAACTCATTTAAACGAGGCCGTGAAGTGTTTGAATCTTCTTACACATCGATTTCTCATCATTTCTCCTCAGATGGGCTCTGAACCCGTTTGTGCATTGTTAAAGGATGTTGCTTTCGTGAGTCATGTCTTTGTCCTCATTAGCGGGATTCGGACCCGAGCCCGTTTTTTTTTCCTCAAACGTGGCTCCGTTCCCACATCGCTGATGGAACAAGTGGGTGCCTACAGTATGATTTGAACTCCTTTCCTGCATTAAATGTGCTGGCACGGCAGTGAGATCGGAGTGGGAGAGAGAGCCAGAGGACACGCTTAACAGCCCCCTCGAGCGAGTTTATGACCTTTTAGTGATAAGAGGCTTGTCTTAGTGCCCAGCAAATTTATGAGTGGAAAGAAAAAGTGCTTTCTAATGTTACCTGGCTGCTGGTTTTTTTCTTCCATCTACTGCATTTCTATAATAGAGATGGCACATGCGGTGAGGAGGCTTTGTATGTTTATTAATACAAATGTCATTTAACTTATTTGAACACTAAGAAGTCCACCTTAACCCTTTAAGTCCTAGCGCGTCATCGGCGACACGTTTGGGCAAGCGCACTTTGGAATACCGTAAATATGTCACCGTTTGTGCGATCGGAAAAAAATCAAAGTTTCTGAAAGCTGAGGCGTTGCGCTTTACAGCCAATACGGTGTTATTACGGTAATTTCATCCATGCCCCCCCAGGAATCCGCTGGATGAAATTACCGTAAAATTACCATAATGACACCATATTGGCTGTAAAGCGCAACGACGTTGCGCTTTACAGCCAATATGGTGTCATTACGGTAATTTCATTCTTTCATTCGTGCCCCAAATGAAACCATAAAATTACTGTAATGACACCATATTGGCTGTAAAGCGCAACGACATTGCCAATGGTCATTATGGTCATTTCATTCGTGCCCGCCCAGGAGTCTGCTGGATGAAATTACCGTAAAATTACCGTAACTCTTATAATAGGCAGTAAATCGTAAATAACAGTCAGATATGGAAAGTTTCTTCTGAAAAAATGGGCACAAGCACTCACAGGACTTTTTTTTTTTTACCTTTTTGTAATCAAAATAAGAAAAAAAGACCAGATGGACATTTTGAGGCTCAGTTCTTAAAGGGTTCAAATGGTAAAACATCTGAGAGACTCAACCATGAAGTTAAATGGTGACTGAATTAGACATCACCCTGTGCTGAACAAAGAAACACAAAATACTGACTGAAGATAATCCTGGCTAAACTGGGTTTGTTCCTGTCAAAATAACAGAAATGATCTTTGCA
>OMNN01041404.1:12469-24573 GCA_900302755.1 Chromis chromis
TACCCCCCTCCCCAGGAGGATCGCGAAGCAGCTCCTTTGTTCCCAAGGAAAACACACACAGCGGTGGAACGGAGAATTGTACGCCTGAACATAGTGTTTCTATTTTATGGCCTGGTTTTGCTCATTTAGAGCCAAGGACTCACACATTTTATTGTAAATAATTTTCTACTTTTCAAAGTTCAACTTTAACATGCAAAATCTGTTATTTATGCTCAATTTCATTGTTTTTTTCCCCCACTAAAATGCTAAAATCATACATGCGAATCAGTCACTTTTCGGCAAAATTCGCCGTTTCGAACTCAAAATAGGCCTTTTTTGTCGCAAGTAGTCAAATGTCAAATTTACTATTCGAATACCACAGCAGTGAACGAAAATTCCATTATTCGATTATTAGGGTCCAGCCCTAGGGATTAATAAAGTACTTTCTATTCTATTATATTCTATTCTATTTACATGAATCGTATAGATCCAATGAGTTTTTCCTATGGGGGGGGCAGTTGTTAGCATATTGCTCGCTACAATTGATAGTGTGCCTTGGCCTGATGAAGACCCGTTGCTGGACTCACTCTTCTAAGTTTCACAAGTCCACTTTCAGCGGTTTAGTTTTCCTCTTGGCCCCGTTTTGGGCCGTTTGTGGTGTTACGTCGGATCCGGTAGCTAGTTCGCTAATATGGTGGCTAACGTTTCGCCGGTTCGCTAGTTTTACTGCTGTAAATGCTTAGTTAGCTAGCTGGGGAGGTCTAGGAGGGAATTCTGGTCGGGGTCGGGGGTTATCTTTGTTTTTGGGTGCGGGATTAATATTTTAGAGATCGTGTTTTTAGAGAGGAGTCACAGTTCATAGCAGGGGTTAAAAAGGATTAAAAAACACTAAAAAAAACAACAACTATAAAACATTAGTAAGAATTATCGGGGTTTGATTGAGGGGTTTAATAGTTGATTAGTGGGGATAAATATATTTTTTGGGAGGTTAAAATTCATAGATAAGGACTGTGATTAAAACTTCATAGTTAGGGACCGTGGGTGAATGAAACGAAGGGATATATATATATTTATATTTTTTTTAAACCATCATTACACTCTGATAACAGGCAGTAGATTGTAAATAACGTTTTCAGAAGTTTCTTCTGAAAAAACAGGCAAAAACACTCACAGGACATTTTCTGACCCTTTTGTCATCACATTAACAAAAAAAGACCAGGTGGACATTTTGAGGCTCAGGTCTTAAAGGGTTCATTGAGTTCAGTTTTCAAGAATATGACGAGACGGAAAATATATCTGGACATGTTTTATTGAAATTAAGAGGTCTGGGCCAAAGTGTGATTAAAAAGGCAGCCACTGAGATAACAATTTAATGTATTGTGGAGTGATCTTAACCTCTTGAAATGAGTTTTATGCAAATGAAAAGCCGTAAAAATGCACCCCAATGTGATGCGATGTATTTTTTATTTTTTCTCAACAGCTAATGGAAATAAGTTTGCTTTCTGCTAAGGCTGCCTCAGCTGTTCTTAAAGTCATCAGCGTGTGCTTCAGAGGACCAGGGTTCAAACAGCCCCTGGAAAACGAGGCGTGCTAGCATTTAAAGACACCCTCAGGAACACAGACGGGCTCGTAATAATTTCATCTTTACTTCAGTCGGCCACAGAAAACCCTGCAGAACCAGCTATCTGCCCACTAATTCAACCTGCTAATAGTCTTATGAAAGCTTCCGAGGGAGCAAAGGTTGTTAATCTGTGTTCGAGGGATGTAATCCGCCTGTTCTTGTGAATTTTGGAGATATTGACAAACACCTATAAACAAGGGGTAAAGGTACATCTGGTTCTGCACACCTCTTCCGTTCGAGGGGGGGTTGTTTTTGGAAAGGCAGCGGAAGTAATTTGCTTCAGAGTTTAACGCTCCTGTTCTCATTTCTTAGAACATGTTATTTATGTTCTGCATTATTTTTAAGTCGAGGCATTTCATTTATTACACGCTCCTTTGGATGCATAACCAAGGAAACGATTCCTGCTATTTTTAGATTCGACTCTCTGTGACATTATTAACTCTCGTTTATACTTGTGGTAAATATGTCACTTGATTTTTTTGAGCTAGCTGGTTGGTTTGTGGGTTAAACTGGTTCCTACTGGAGCCTGATCTGACTGACAGCCTCTGGCACACCCGAGGCACACTTTAAATGAATAGGAAGAAACTCATTAACCTTTTAGCATTTAACCTGCAAACGACCCTCAATGCAAAACTCCGAATAGCGGGTGCGAGCTCTGCCATACATGAATATTTAAGCCTCGAGCAGACGTCCTGTATTTGGGCCCGAACGCCTTTAAACTAATGATCAATTCACTCAGCGTAAAAAAACAAATAAAGCTTCCCACTTACTTTAAGCGCCGTCGAGCTGTACAGTAGTTTGACTTTCTTTGGTGGGTGATTGAGATGTCTGTGGTGGAGGTTGTTGCTATTTGCTAGTGGTATTTTCTCCTTTAATATGTAGCGCCTGATTGCTGCAATGATTACTGTGGTTGGGAATAATTATCACCCATCGTTAAAGGGCTTAGCTGGTTCATTGGTGTGATTGAGGGGTCACGTGATCAGTCAAAGCTACAGGTAGCTTTATTAACATTAGGGGTGGGAATCACAGGGTACCTCACGATACTGTGATAATCGATATATTGCAAGACAATCACAGAACGATACATCACGATGTCTATAACTGAAAAATACAAAATGCCTGTAAACTCACCTGTACCTGTGTACTTTACTTTAGCGAGGCAGTTCTTGCATAGGGCATAGTCTTTGTCCAGCTTGTTCCCTCCATGTTGCCAAAGCCCAGATGGGTCCACACTTTGGACTTAAACGTGGATGGGGCGTCTCTTACGGTAGCGTTGCTGTCCTCCATTATACCTGTACAAACTCTTCTTGGGCCAATTCATTTCCCTCAAGTCTCCCTCATTCATGTGATAAACGCCACCGTGTGGAGTCATTAAGTAGTGACGCTGGGGAAATGGCAGCTGGCAGGGGGATCTGGCAGGGTTTAGAGTGCCTTATTATATTAATTCAAGTATCAATATTTGGTGCCAGTGTATCCATACTCATATCGCACAAGGAGGGACGACGATATATTGCTATATCGATATTTTGTCCCACCCCTACTATTGTATTTAATCATGTTATGGCAAAATGATGGCGTTAACACACTTTGCTGTGATAGAAAAGTGTGTAGGTTCATGTACAAAAACGCAGATTTGGGGTGATTTTGAGTATCACTTGAAAAAAACTGTAACCTAAATGACCAGGTACAGTATATTGTGATAGCACTAGCATGAAATAACATCTAAGCTAACTTTAAAGTAATGCTGATAAAAACCCACAATGTTTAAATGAAACAGCAACAGGGCATTAATTTGACATTAGCCCGCAAACATCAATTCATCCCACATTCTAACTTTAGTAATGCATTTACTGGAAAGAGATTAATATCAATTCCATAAATCATTCAAGAGATACATCCGGAGCCAGAGACACTTATATGTTAGCTGATCTCAGTGTGGGAGCTCATCACCCATTAATCAATGTCTGAGCTCCTCTGGCCATGTCATCTGGGAATAAAAGAATTATAAAAAGGCCAATCACCACACTGATATCTCAACACAATCCGACTAATGTAACATATTTAGACCTTTACTCTTTATATACCCATACAAGATTGGTTTTCCTCTCGTGAATTAATAAGTAATAAGGCTGGGACACGCTACAACTGTAAGAAAAACTTACTTCTTCGTTTGTGACCTCTAACTCGCTGAAAATCCACTGTATCACAAAATCAACTTTGGAGAAAAACAGCGACAATGACACCAAGGCCAGACATCAGAAAGTAAACAGGGCCAAGTTAAAGCTCATCTCAGTCTGCCGACACTAAAATGGGCTTATCTGTGGAAATATGAAATCTGAGTGCCATCTGAACCTAAGATTCAGTCCCACAGAGACCTGCTGATTCCCTGATTTACTCTGCCTACTTGTGTGCTTGAGTGTTTGCCTGTGTGCGAGTCTAACTAACCGACCTTGTCAATGGTGAAGACATACTTTATTTTCATTGTCGTGCTGTTCAGCTGTCAAAGCATAGGTCATTACCAAAGCACTGTGAACTATATTAACTTTATTATACTGTATGCCTAGCCTCAATAAAACAAATGGAATGAAAGTACTGTAACTGTAAATGAACTATACCTTTTTTATTGAATTTACACCTATTTGGCCTACCCATATGGAGAAGAAAATGCATGTATGAGACTTCATTGGAAAGTCTGTGTAGATTCTCAGTCATCCAGGTAAGGGTTAGGGTTAGGGTTAGGCCTAACCCATAAACATCAGAGTTTCAGTAAAAACCTCTCTTTAGGGAGAAGTCCAGTTGTTTTTTATTAAAGCTCTGAGGATTCATTTGAAAGGGGACATCTTAGTTTTTCAATATGTGCACGAGGCTAAAACTAAATCTGAACTACAAAAAAAAAAGTAACCCTAACCATAACAATAACCTAAATGGGATGTTAAGAGGTACACGTGGCAGATGCCAACCAACAAACACAGTCCGCCTCCGTCAGCCTCTTAGTCTCAGCCAATCAGCAGCAGCTTTAGAACAGTAACAACCAATAGCCTGTTATCTTTTATCTAATAAGCATTTGGCCTGTAAACTGATTATACAGTTACACAGCAGCACTGACTGTTAAAATCTTAATGTAGTCATATAAACAAAATGTTTTGCCAATTAAAGTCTCTGTGTGATCTCAACATGTAGACAGATTTCAAAATAAAAGTATCGGTGTAATCTGAACACGTAGACAGATTTCAAAATAAAAGTCTCTGTGTGATCTGAACATGTAGACAGATTTCAAAATAAAAGTATCTGTGTGATCTGAGCATGTAGACAGATTTCAAAATAAAAGTATCTGTGTGATCTGAACATGTAGACAGATTTCAAAATAAAAGTCTCTGTGTGATCTGAACATTTCAAGCGACTGCAAAGCTGCAAAGTTATTCAATCCATAGTGAACACTTTTATGTAAATACTGTAAATGAACAAAAATAGTTAATGCAGATATTAAATATGAAGTATACAGCATAATACACAGAGTATATCAGTATTGAGAATGAGTGTTACAGCCCTCAGTGCTGTATATGTGCGTAGGTAGGTTGTGCGGTTGTTTTTTCCTCTTTTTACACGCCCTGAGAAGCAGCAGGAGTGGCCAAGTGAGAACATTCTGCATACAGTCAAGCCCGAAATTATTCATACCCCTGGTAAATTTGCCATGCCACTTTTTGTTCACTTTTTGGGTATGAATCATTTCAGGCTTGACTGTACATACATACATCTGTATCTGTGTATTAAGTATGTGAAAACGCACATACCAGCACAAACAACCCATATTTTACCACTCCTGTGTTGACGTTTAGTGATTTATAATAAGATTTTAAGATTCTTGCACTTTTCTGTCAATCTTTATACGTCCATGACATTACTGTCGCCAAGATCCGTCAGTCCTCAGATCAACAGACTCACACTGCTGTTTGCTATACCAAAAACCTCAGACAAGGATATATGCAGCTGCTTTCTGCTTTTGAACCTAAATCCTGCATAAGGCTAACAGTCCACCAAGCTTTACTGAAGAGGATAAAGCCGTATAGCAATATGGACAGTATTTGTTGGGGTTTACATCTTGATTTTCTAGTCCTGACGGATAGCGACAATGTCAGACATACAAAGCCTGGTGCAAGAAAGTTCCACTGTCCCCTGATTTCCTGTTTATTTTCAGACTATATAAATACAGCACATCTAATTAACAAAGACTGTGGACTGAAACATACAGCCTGATAAGGTTGCATAAATGAGATGTTGCTAATCCAGGCAAAGATTTAGAATTCAAAAGAAAGACCTCAGTGTCAGCTCCAGCTTGAATAGGCAGCAAATGCAATGAAACTACAGTAGCATTTGTGTACTGCAGTCTCTAATGAGAATTCTAACTGAGGAATTTTGAACAAGGGGGATGTGTTGCAAAAAACCTTTAGGCCACAGTAGGTGGCACTAAAATAATTTAGTTTTGATGTAAAAAGGAGAGTCAGAGGTGCTGTATCAGCTCCTGATAGGATGGGATCTGTTCGAGTTGTGAAGTGCAAAGCAGAGAGAAAAAATATGTTGCAAACCATATCATAACTAATTAACAGTAATGAGTGAAAACAACAATGTGTCTGGCTGAAGGAACAAATATCTGTATTATTTTGTTATGTGCATTGGTAGGACATGGAAAAAATCACTTTTTTGGTCTATTTCCAATTGGGTCAAATGAGGCATGTCATATTTTATGTGTCACATCACATTATACTAGGGCTGGACAATAATCGAATATTCGAATATTCGTTCACTGCGGTGGTATTCGAATAGTAAATTTGACATTCGAATGCTGTAAGTAGTAACTGCTGTTTTTTTCCATATAAAGCTACAGTTAGCTGCTGGTTTTTTTCCGTATGTAGCCTACTGTCGCCATGATAAAGCTCAGACAGTAACTGTTACTCATGATACAAACAGGTTCATTCAACTTGTTTGCATTTAAAATACTTAAAGTTACCAGCCGAATATACCAGCGGAGTAGGAGCAGCCAGCTCCTACTCCGGAGCAGCCCACCCCCACCCCGACTCAAATATTCGAATAGACGTCGTTAATTGGACCCGAATATTCGAATAGTGGCAATTACTATTCGGACCAGCCCTACATTATACTTGTAGAAATATAAACATATATACATATTTTTTTGCCTAAATCATCTCCTCATGATGCGGAGCACCTCTGGTAAAACCCCCTACATCCTCAGTTGAACAGATCATGCAATTCTACCCCTGTAGTATAATGGCCTAGGTCAAGGTTCAGTGTGGTGTGGTTCAGTTTTTTGTGTTTCCTGAAAAACCTGAAAAAAGGGACATTATTTTTAAGAGTGTGTCGATATAACAGAGTGACTACGAAGATGTTCAACAATAAAAGAAACTTTGGCTGTGACATTTTGGTCAGTATATCACTTTTTCTAGGAACTTTCCAGGTTTTCAAAGATGCAGAGAAAGGGCATCGCTGACCAAAGTGCCAACAAAAATTATGGATGCCATCAATTACCGTAATTTTCGGACTATTAAGCGCACCTGAATATAAGCCGCACCCACTAAATATAAAAAGAAAAAAGATTGTGTAAATATATAGGCCGCACTTGTCTATAAGCCACAGATGTTCACGTTGTAACATGGGATTTTTTTAAACTGTGATTAAATAAATGTTTTTTCCAAACAGTGCCTGTGACGTGGCTGGTTAAAAAATAATAAAAAATACACGCTGCCATCTCCAACGTCTCACCATCGATTCATTGATGCCAGGGGCGGGCTGGCCATCGGGAGGTTCAGGAGGTTTCCCGAACAGCCGTTTTTGTTTTTCTTTTTACCCCAAACGCAGCCACGGTTGACCGCAGCAGCCTGCCGTCTCAGCCTGCAGGTAGAGAGCAGACTAGGTGTATGATCTACCGTATTGGCCCCAATAGACGACCCTGATTATAACCCTGCTCTATTTCCTTCTTTGACAGCCAGGTCGATCGCTGTTAACTTGAAAGCTGCATCATGTGCATTTCTTTGTGTGTTTTCCATGATGAGGGTGCATGAAGCGCAAAATGACTGATCTGAAGAATTTAGTGCGAGTGCGTCCGTAAAAAGCCATAAATTAGCCGCATCATTGTTTAAGCAGCAGGGTTCAAAGCGTGTGAAAAAAGTAGCAGCTTATAGTCCGGAAATTACGGTACAGCATTACATGTCAATATATTGTGTTTTTCAGTTTTGCTACTCACCACTCTCGAAGCAAGCATCAAACACCAGGTGTCCTTTTCGTGGTGCTCCTGAGTATCCTGGAGGACTCACTATCAGCTTGTTCACGTTCCCCACCAAGGCATCCTCTCCTCCAGCCTCACTGCCTGCAAAACAAGATCCATATGGAGAAGTAGTCTGAGTCTGATCTGACTGAAAGGCAACTTCATTTAAATGTCACTTCTTGGAAACAGTGATGTGTCTGTCATATCGCTAATGGTGAATTTTGTTATTGTGAACTGTGAAAAAGCAAGGTTGATCTGCAGTGACAAAAATAATTAAAAATGGGAAGAGAATGAAGCTTAACAGACATCTGTCCTGTTCGTCTGCAGCACCTACATTTGTACATAGAGAATTCACACAATGCTGCATAGATGTGTGGCTTTATTTGCCATTGTTGCATACAGCACTGTAAACAGCACCTGTTACTTTTGTTCTATTATTTCTTTTTCTTGTCTTTGTATCTTTGTGATCAAACTTCTACGTTTCAAAAGAGTCTCAAATTGTTTCTCTACATTTTAAAACGTAGTGACTTTTCCTTGAACTAGTGCAAATGCCCTAGATCTGTTACTGTGGTGTTTGAGTGCAAGTTGACTGTAAGGGTTATGCATACGGCAGCAGCCTGTTGTGCGACCATAAACATCACAGAGAGCACAAAACACACAGGTTGTGTCTTTAGATGACAGAGGCGACACATACTGTGAGTTTATTAAATACCTGCAGCATCAAACAGCAGCCAGACGATTATGAACCTCCCCAAAGAGAGAGAGGTGCACGCATTTAGGCACAACTCATCACAACACAGTGAGTAACTTCATTAATTACTTATAATTGTAAATTATGCCTGACATGGAGACAGTAGTAACCCTGTGTACATTTCTTCACCTCAGACAGGTGAGCTGTCTCACAAAGTCTCAGTTCATGAGCTACCATCAAATCATTTGTTCCACAGTTGAATCCTGAGTTTCATCCCAGCTGGATATTATTTTAGTCTAAAAGTCTAATCCGTTCACTAAAGTCTCAATATTTTTCTCTCTTACAGGGAGATTCGGCCGTTTTACAGCACAATACTTGCAGCAGTGAAGGTATTGTGGCTGCACTACAGAATGTGATCCCTCAAATCATTAAAATAACAATCAAAATACTGCAATGACAATGAAACTGCCTTTCTGTACCATAATTACCTAGTAGGTTATGTTTTTGCCTGCGTTTATCTGTTTGTTTGTATGTCTGATTGTTTGTTTGTTAGCAAGATAACTTGAAAAGTTATGAACGGATTTTAATGAAACTTTCAGGAAATGTTGATAATGGGACAAGGACCAGATGATTACATGTTGGTTCTGTTCTGGATCACCATCTGGATCCAGGAATATTTTTGAAGGATTCTTCAACATTTCCCTTTAATGTGACAGAGTGAAAATAATATCATTGTTATTTCAAATGCTAAAGGTATGTTTTGATTATCAATGAATCTAATAGTGTATATAAAATAGGGTGACCATATTTTGATTGGCGAAAACCAGGACACTCGGACCGGCAATGATATAGGGCTGCTCCGAATAGCAATTTGTGTTGTCCGGATATTCGGTCAGTCAAAATGCATGGCCCAAAAACGTTCAGGTCTCAGGAGGCTACACAGTGGTCACCCTAGACACCAAAATCTTAACTACCTACTGTATTAGTTTATGCACATGAGATAATTAGTAACATTAACTGTAAAATTAGAAACCAATGTGTGTCAGAATACTCATACTGACATTTTCAATTAGCCTTTACGCTACAACAGCTTAACAGCATTCCTGGCCAGATCTATACAGAAATTCTGGAGGCGCCCCTGTTACAAACCTATCTGCATGTAGGCTGTTTTCAGAGAAGGGAGTGGCTGTCACCAGCCAACATACCCCACATACTATAGGAAGACATGAATTACAAAACATCATTTCACCAAATGACAACTTTCAAGAACATACAGAAAATAAGAATCATAAATATATCTCAAAAACTGGTTACATAGAATGGATAAAAGCTGCCATGCACTCTGACACCAGCTTCCTGGAATATGTGAAAAGAGAACTACAGTGTCCAAAGTTTTGTATTAAGGAGACTCTTCCATTTCACGGCAGAATATTTGCAGCAGTGATACTATTGTGCATTTACACTGATCAGCCACAACATTGTGACCACTGACAGGTGAAGTGAATCACATTGATCATATTGGTACTATGTGGTGTTCTGATGGAAAACCTTGGCCTGGCCTGCAGGAAAATAACAAATGGCAACAACATCAACCAATCAGGAACATCTTGAGGAACATGACAATAGCCCAAGATGTTGATCTGACCTCCAAACTTCCTAGAGCCCATTCTGATCAAGCATCAACCGGATGCAGTGGAACAAGTTGGATTGACAGAGGCCCCACTGCACAAGCCAGAGTACCCAAAGGATCCACTGCCAACGTCCTGGTGCCAGACCCCATAGGACACCTTGAGAGGTCCTCTGGTCCATGCCCAATGGTTCAGAGCATTTTGGACCACATAAGGGGGATAATGTCACCTGTACCTGTATTACTCTATGTACATCAGATAATTAGTCACATTAACTGTAAAATAAGAAACCAAGGTCATTTAATTTGGACATAAGTTTAAACTAGCCTCTATAATACAAAAGCTTTTTTTTTTTAATCCTAAAATTCAATTATGAATTCTGGTTTAGGTGTCCACCCCAAGATTTTCAGTGAGCCCATTTGGCCACCCCTATGTAAAAATTCTTGGGGCGCCCCTGTTCCTACACCTGTCCGCATGTATGCTAATTTACTGTTAACAACATGATGAACATTCCAACACTTCTGCCACAACACAGCTCATTTCTGGTTCAAATGTGAGTTATATTTTGTCATTATAGCAGAGCTTAACATTTGTTTGCAGCTGCTTGACTTTAATTCAGAAGGAAAACGGACAAACGGTAGTTTTCCGAAGCAGAATCAACTTCAGGTGTCGACAGTGAGCTAATTAGCTAAACAGCAGCTCAGTGGAGGGCTGCTGTGTGTTGATAACACAGCTAGCTAGCACACAGCCAAAACACCTGCACACCTGCTCGTTCAAACGGCTAAATAATTAATGTTAACATGCTACTAATTATTTAAAGTCGCATTCAGTTCATTATATGTTTAACAAACGTTGGTAGCAGCACAGCTAGCTCATAACGGCTGCTGTTGAGGCTCTTGTTTACATCCTTGCACCTGCTAGCTAGGAGTTAGCATCCCGTGTGTAGCGTCAGTATAAAGACAAGCCGCATGCAGGACAAACGCACAAATGATCCGTCAGGCAGCAGGGAAACATGCGCTTCCTCCTGCCTGCACACCAACGAACAGGGAAGCCAGGTATCTGTGATATTTACACACCAGTCTCGACGTCTCTAGCTGTGTTCTCCTCCATCTTCCTCTCCATCTGCTACACAGCGGCCGACGCTCTCTGTGTGTTGCCAGGGAAACGGAGCAGGAGGGAGAGGAGCTGTCACCTTCATCAGCAGGAAACGCGCCAGTAGTGGTTTACCCAGGAGAGCTGGGGAGGGCTGGGGAGGGCTGGGGGCAGGTACTGGGTTTTTATCTGAGATGGGCGCTCATATCAACGTGCACGAGTCTGCAAATAAAATCTATGTGATGGGGAATGTTTCATATGTTCAGGAAAATAACTAGTACAACTCTAAATGTCAATGTGGCTCAGGGAAACTCTAGGATATACACTTTAAACAAACAAAAAATAAATAAATAATAATACAATAATATATCTGTTTCATAATCCATCAAATTAAATTAAAGTTAAAAACAAATTTTAAAAATAATATTAAAATAAATTATATGATGTATATTTTTAGGGTCATAACTTTAGTGCCAAAAGTCAGATTAATCTCCGTAATACTTTAGGGTCTAGTTAGTTATAGTTGAAGTTGTATTTTATATATTTGTGCTCTTATATGAATAGGCGCAAATCAATAAATACTGCAAATAAAGTCTATGTGTTGAGGAATGTATATGTTCAGGAGAAAAAAAAAAACTAGTGCAACTCAAACTAAATGTCAATGTGGCTCAGGGAAACTCTACGATATACAGTGTAAACAAACAAAGATAAATCAATAAATTAATTTTAAAAAACAATAAAAAATAATCTAAAATAAAAAAAAACATCTATTTTACAATTCATAAAAGACTATTCTTATATAAATGTGCACAAATC
>OMNN01041405.1:0-16749 GCA_900302755.1 Chromis chromis
GGTTCGGAGACCCCTGCTCCCATCAGCTCCTCTGCCTGCACCCCAAGCAGCGGGACTGGGAGTCCAGCTGCCACCCCGCCCGCCGCTACCCCTCGCTCATCCACCCCCAGTACCCCGTCCTCCTCTGCCCTGGATGGCACACAGCGCTAAGAGACTCACACAGAGGTCGGAGGCGAAAAGGGCCTCCTGGGTGTAACAACAGGCCCGCAGCCCGACAAACAGCACGACTGTCTACATTGCCTTGCAAAGATGCTAAGATAACATGGCTAACAGGAAGAGATGGCAATGCTTCTGTCTATCTTGCAGTGTAGTCATAGGAGGAAGAGGAGGTCCATAATCAGGTCATATTGACTTGCCATGACTTTAAAGAAACACAAAGATATTCTTTGTTTTGAATGAATGAATTTAAATATTGACATCCTTTTATTGTTACACTTGCTATTCTTGTTGTCCGTTTGTCGTTGTACCTGTTGTTGTTAACGTTGTTGTCATTGTAGCTTATCTTATTTTCTCCTGTAAATATGAAGAGACTGATCAGAGATAGCCGTGAATTCAAGACAAGTATATCTGACCTCCCCTTTTTTCAATGTATTTTTTTATTTTTCATCCTTGAATTACTGCTTTTTTCCTTCCTGTACCTGGGACACGAGACTAGTCGACCTCAGACATTTTACCAAACAACATACCAAGGGAGCTTAACTAGCTAGCAGACCGACTGAACTCATCAATACTCACTGTAAAGAAAGATATTGATCTAAATACCCCGAAAAGACACACAGACGGAAGAATAAACTAGTTCTTCTGCCTGGAGAGGGGGGAGAGGGATGGACTGAATCTCTGGCCCACAGACCGCCATGAAACGGGCAGATGTGCAGCAGATTGCGAGCGGAGCCAGCTGTTCAACCAATGTTATTTCCCTCTCACTTGTAATAATATCCAGGTCAGTGGGCTGGGAAATACAAATCCGTCTCCCTGAAGGATGTAAAAGAAAGAATTCTTGGACAGGATACAAAACTTTGCCCGCTGCACATGTGGAGATTGTACTGAATACGGTTTCGCACGTTTATGCTTGGTGGGTCGCGAAAAGTCATCATCCCACCGGCGAGACTGTCAATTCACCCGGACAGCAGCCGCCCCAGAGCTGGAAACCCTACAGCGTGGAGACTCGCCCCAAGACGCTCCCCCTCTCGTGTCTCAACTTTGAAAAAAACATTTTCATCTTTCTTCATGTTCTTATTCGTTTTTCTGTAGATGTCATGGTGTTTAAGACTTCTGTCCTGTGGTGTCACCGATGGTTATTTATTGTATATGTGTTGGACAGTTGTGACAATGCATAGTACTTCAACCAGTCACAACTCTAACGTCCTTCATAACTCTCTCTCTCTCTCTCTCCCTCCCTCTCCCTCTCTCTCTCTCTCTCTCTCTCTTTCTCTCTAGCTGGTGCAAAAAGAGATAAAAAAAAGAAGTGTTATCTTTTTTCCAAGCTGCTTTTCTATTCTGTGTGTAAGTGGTAGATTCCTCGTAGTTCTATAAGTTTGACTTCCCCTTCGTCCTCAAGAAAAGACACAAGCTATATCTCAGAGCTGCTACTTGAGTCCGACCCAGATCTTTTCTGAGAACTAGCATGTTGCGCGGAATGCTAACCTAAATGTTTTGTACAAGGGACATACATAAATGTATTTGCACTGTCACAGAGGTTATTTCGGCATGCTTCTTTTCAGCATACTTGTGTTGTCGGTATAGAGCCATAACTCATCAATCCATTTTGTATGTAGTATTAGCATTATCTGTTTTTTACATTCTTTGGATTTGGGCGGGGAGGGGGGAGATGGAAAAATGTAAAATCACCAAATTCATTTATTTTATTTTTTTTCTACTCAACATGCTAAGAAAAGCAGCCATAACGTCTTTTTTTTTCTTTTTTTCTGTTTGAATAGTTACAGACAGTGCATGCACATTACTGAACGTTTGTTAAATATTTGTTATTTTTTAGAAAAAGTGAAAAACAACCAAAAAAAAGTACAAAAATACGGAAAAAAAAAATATTCTAACAAACTAACTTTCCAAATGCAGAGGTGTAGACTCCGATTGACAGCTTTAACACTGCAAAGCACCAGGTAACACACAGTATTAACACAAGAGTTAAACATAAAAAAAACACCAAAAACAGCCAAAGACTGACACCAAGGACCAAAATCCTGATTTTAAACGATTTTTGAAAAGAGGTTTGTCCACTCAAACATTCGGTTATTTATTTCTGCCGGTTTCAGTATCACAACATTAACTTATTTTCTTTTTTTAATCCTTTCTGGAAATCAGCAGCACTCATCTTGCATTGTGAAATGAGAAGGTGTGAAGTGAACATCATGGCTATTCACAGCAGTGTTACATTTTAACTGGAGCAATAATAACTAATGTGACACTTTTTTGAAGGAAGTTTTGAGACACCTTTCAATCTTGTTTGTACATTTTCTCATTACACAAATGTCAGATTAAGTGCCCATTTCAGCTTTAAGCAGTTACGTTTGTGATTCAAAGAGGCGAATGTGAGACTGGGCTTACCATTACCATTACAATACCATTTGCAGTTTATTTTTTTTCGTATTTATTTTTCATCAACGATGCCATATTTGGGATAATCAGTCGCAGCTTTCTTGTAAACCTTCAAATCAAACAAACCTCTCATTCGCAGTAAGAGAGCACTTATCCTGACACACACAAAGGCTCTTCACCCCAAACACCTTGGTGCTACACAGAAGCGCGTTACAAATTCTGACCTCAAGGAACAAGTGGAGGCCCGCAAAGGTTTCGGGGCAGTTCACTCCCTCTGTACTTCCTCATCTCTCCCTTCTTGTCTAAATAAAACACACACCTGCATTCTTGACTTTAAAGGGTTAAACAATCCAAAAAGGTGTCTGACACCCTTCGAGCGACTTCTCAGAAGCTGTGAAGAAACAGCCAAGCTGTTTTAACACTAGTGTATTTAAAGGTATACAACAAATGACGTATGTGTTCATTATTATCAGGGCAAAAATCTGGGTTTAGAAAAAAAAAGAAGACAAACATTATCACTCAATGATTCTTTGAGAAGCTCTATTTTTTCTTTTTCTTTCTTCCCTCCTCTATGTGTGTTTTGCTACAAATTCCTCGGTGGCAAACAAGTCTCACTCTACCTCTTACAGCACGATAAGAGCATCAGTCGCGGCGCTGATACTGGTCTAGTCGAAACCAAATGGGCACAAGAGAACAGGAAAATAAAAAACCCAAAGTCGAAGCTCATACAGCTGCAAAACCATATCACTACTTGGTAACAATGCAGACCTCATAAATAAATGAAACATAAATGAATAGAAATGAGAAAAAAAAACCTGAAAAAAAAAACTTTTGTTATGTTCCTTTATGCCTGTGGCGTTTCTAGAGTACATCAAGAGTTTGAATTGTTTGAACAGATTTAAAAAATTGTGCTAATTTTAAAGAAAACATGTTGTCGGTTTCCTATCTCGACGATGCAAGCTAAGGTCACAGATAAGAAATGTTTCTCTTGCTCTTTTTTCCTCCCTCTTTCCCCTCCACCCCTTTTTCTCTTCCTCTCTCCTCTGTTGTGAAGACACGCCGAAGCGCTTGTCGACTTGTCAGCCGGGGGGAAAGGCAAAGCTTGTAAAAAAAAAACTAAAATAAAAAAATTAAGGCTATGAATTTAGGCATGCCTGTTTTTCACAATAGGGGGAAATGTTATTGAAATTTCCTACTTATGAAGAAACATTGGGGGAGAATGTGGGGGCCAACAGTGAACAGCGAAGGCCGTAGCATTAATCTGGGGGAATGAGTTGAACTTCAGGGGTGGGAGGGTTTTTCCGTTCTCTTGAGAAAAATTTATTGTGAAAAAAAGAGCTCAAATAATTTGAAGTTGTTGTGCAATACTTAATTGAGACATGAAAACCACAGGTTAGTGGTAGGCTGACACTAAGCGGTCTTTCCATCGCTTAGGGTCAGTGTCCTCTAGAGAGCTTTCCAGTCTACTATGTCAGAACTGTGGTTTCTTGTTGATTTTTTTTTTCTTTTTGTTTCTTATTTTTAATTCTTTTTTTGGGCTGTAAACTATGGTCTGTCAGTCTGTGAAACTTTGCAGTATAATTCTGGTATTGTTGTTCTCTTTACGGTGTAATAAATATGTTAATTCCTGCCCAGAGACTTGAGACTAGTGTTCTTTCATTACAGCAGCAGTGTTCATTATTAACAACAGTATTCCCAGAGCCAAAATTAACCCTCTGAACTGCTAATTTTTATTTTTTATTTTTGCATCTGACACATTTTTAATCACTGTAAGGTTTTTCACTGCAGTATAAAGTCCTGCATCTCTATGGAAACAGCCCTCTAGAAGTAGAGAGAACTCAGAAATGTGTTTTGTGCATTATAACAAAGTTAAAATGCCATAAATCATAAAAAAAAGTTTAATTTATTTATCATACAAAAATTGAAAAAAACTACAATCACCTTGTACGACATTTTGTCGACAAGTGTCTACAAGTGCTACCAATATTAGCAAAAACAGTAACTCTACATTCTATTTTACTACTTGGTTTGTGTAAACACAGCCTGCAGTTCAGCCGAAAAGTCCCTGAATTTTTGTCACATGACGGTTGATCACAGATGAGTCACTAATGGCTTATCAGTTGGCCTGAGGAGTGCAGAAATTTCTTTGTTTTTTACAGATCTGATTTGACCAAACGGTTTGTTTTTGGCTAAGTTTTCAATGAAACATGAAAAATGGCCATTTTATGAAAAGATTTGGTGAAGCTTTCTGACGGAACAGAAGGAAAGCTGAGCATTTCATGGACTGCACAAAGTTGAAAATCTGATGATTCTTCCTGTTGTGTAATTTTGGCCATTTTTAAAAAAATACCATGCCTTTCAAACCTGAATGGAGCACAAGGTTAAAGGGGCACTCGACTTATCTTACAGGCGAAGCTCAGTTTAAAATGGAGCACTAGTTAGCATGTGAAAACACGTGTATGTATTTTGTGACTCTGGAGGGAGATTTCGAAAGATTGAAAAAAATAACCCTGATGATGTCACAAAGGTTGTCTTAGCTTGAATTTAAGAAGGTTTGGGGTTTGAATGTGGTAGGAATTTAGGAGGGCAGAGGACTCTAATGAAAGATGTCGTTGAGTATCAGAAAGATACATTATTGGAGCTTGAGCCATACTCTAATCTAAATGTTTGACTGTTTCAACCTCTCCTGCTTTGACTTTGATCCTTATTTATTCCTTTTGTGAGTCCCAACTTCAGGCAAACACAATTCTAAATCACTGGAGCACCATCAAGGTAGACTATGCTCAAATAGTGCAAGGTCAGATGAGACATTTTCCACCATGGGCTATGTAATTCTTAAGAGTCAGTGTTGAAGTGTGGAAGGGCACAAATTTAAAAAAATAAAAGTTTTTTAAGTAGTTGTAGAAAAAGACTGCTATACAGATTGTGAATAAAACACTGCATCTAAAGTTCCTACGCAGTGTGTTAAATGTGAAATTGTGGTGCAAAAATGTAAAGTATACATCTAGAAAGAATACACCTGTCTGCGCATATCTGTTCATTTTCAGCACCTCCTATTTTCAGTTCGTTCCAGTCATGTCTTTTTTTTTCTTATTGTTGTTTTGCAGCTTTAAACACGAGACAAGGAAGAAGATGAGCAGATCTTACTATAATATACAGTAACTGTCCCAAGTCCTGTGTGACTTAAAATAAGTAATTAATTTCACTTTGAAACTGGGCTATTTTGTCTGGTTCGCATTTGTTCAGCTGTCACTGCTAGAGAGTGAAAATCAAGATGGTGAAAAGTGGAAAATCAGTAGCTGCGTGTTGAGTTCTGTATATCTAAAATCCAAATCTGACTGTTAAGTACATACACAGATTCTTCATTTTTCCAGAGTGATGGCTATTCTTCCTGTTTCCAGGCTTGAGCCCTCACTGTCTTTATTAAGGAATACTTTTCTGCTACTGCGGGGTCTTTAAAATGTATAATGGCTTGTCCATCCTTCAGTTACAGACACAGTATGAGTCTGAACATTATACACTATGATCTTGTATTTTGATAGCTTGGAATTATTAATTTCCACCACAGAAGCCCACCAACCGTAAGAGAGAGAAACTACATGATACCCCAGATCTTAACAGGGCGCTTTAGCCATCAGTCATAGTTTGTTCTCTGGACATCTTGAGGAGATTTTACAGTCGTCAATGATACTGTAACAGAATAATTGTTGACTTCTTCCCTTTTTACCATAAATTCTTAATATCCTGAGACTGAGTGTGACTCACTGCTCACATGTGCTGCAACTGAAACACAGAGAAAACATTATGCAAACTAATTGAATACCATATCCACAAAATAAAGTCTAGTTTGGAAAATATTAAGTAAGCATGACACATGTAAAAATACTAAATATAGGGGAAAACATGTAATGGTTATACTATTATTGTCGGTCATGGGTAAAACATTTTTGATGTCATGTGTGATGAATATTTCCATATTTACGAGATATGAAAGGTGATCTGAGGTGCCAAAATTGCCATAATCTAGAAACTTTTCAGCATTTCTATATTATTAAAGCTAGAGTATGCATGATTGTCAAAACCAGAGCATACAACCGCAAAAACCTCAACAAATGAACATTCTCTGTTTAAGTACAGCAGGAGGAACAACACATGACAGACCGAGTCGGTGGGGAGAGTAGCATTAAAGTTACATCATGTCTAAAAATACACAAATAGGCTACATCAGCACATTTGCAAAACATCCTGTTCAAAGCCAATATAGACTAACAAGATAAATACCACCAACATGTACATAGATAAGTGGAAACATACCCTAATGAAACTACAGGAGGATGGAGACCACAAAGAGCACTATAACACACACATCTATGCCTAACTGGCTCTAACTATTTCATTGTTAGTTTTAATTCATACATATTAAAATGAATCCAGATAGCAAGAAAAACTAAATGATTCATTTTGAGGGTGCAAGACAGCCTCGGGTGGCCGAGTGTTGGGGCTCACTGGGATGTTAGACAGAGGACAAACAGTAATGAAAACAGGCTAGAGCCAATTTATGGTCTAATAAGCACTGATTATCATTCCATTTAGATGTCTTCTGGATATTTGCTTGGTAATTCAGTATAAAAAACAAATCAGTCTGATTATTATTCAAACTCCACTACAGGCCTGGGGGATAAAACGATTGTGATATGTACAGACGATAAACATTTCATCAATAGAATAAGGAAATAGTTTGATAGAATGATAGTTTCACTTGAATGCATATATAACAAAAACACAAAGCTGAGTCAAACTTCAAGCATGCTGCCTATTTGATTTATAAACAGCCTGTTATATGTCTTGATAAAGGAGTGTGCTACTAAGTCACTCTCACTGTTGACATGTGTGCAGGTATCTCAAGGCAGGCTAGTCTGCAGCCGCCCGAGTCTATCGCCACCCCCGACCACCTCCACCTAAATGACGTAATCTTGACATTCTGCTTTGAGGGCTGACAGACCTTATGTTGTAGTGAACGTGGAGGCCAGTTTGGGGTTCCCATATAGTGATATTTGGTGGCCCAGGCCAGCAACTCAAGACACGTATACACAGGGACATTTTTGGACGTGCTGGTTCCCACATTGGATGTTTGATTGATGTACAACTAGGCGCTGCCACAAAAGATGATTGGCAGATACTGTCCAACACAAGTTACATCATCCTACAACCGTGCAAGCACTGTCTGCACCTGATTGGACGAATGCTGCAAACGTCCTGGATTTCAAACCAGGATGAACATTGCAGCTCCTCTGAAAACCTTCACTTGAGGCAAAAAAAATAAGCCATGCAGTTGCTGAATCTGTCTTCATTTTAGATAAACAGTGGTTAGTTTACAAGTTTCCACGGACTGCAAGTTGTGGCTGGATGCCCCTGATTTGCATGAAGTAGCCTATACCTAAACCTTATGCAAATAAGAAGTGGCCAGCATTGCAAATTGTCTCTGGAAAAGCAACACACTGGTATCTGAATGCATTGCATGGCTTTTTATAAAGACAAGCCATCAAAACCCTAACCTCACCCTGGTTGCACCTCCTGGTTTTGGCTTTATTTATTGTGTATAAAGATGAGATGATTCCTTTATCCTCACTTATTATAATTACTACATGTAATTTTTTTCACAGTTGTATTAACATTAAAATACTACCTGTATATCTTGATAAAAAGGGTAAATATCGATATCGACTGAAATTACCATACCGCTCAGCCCTGCTCCAGTATGTCAGATTTGGGCCTACAGAGCATCTCAGACACTTAAACATTGACTGATTAAACATTAGGTGCAACAACCTTATCCTATTAAAATGTTACCAAACACTGATGGGGGGGCTAAATGAGCTGTTAAAATTAAGGAGAGTGATATACATTACAACAATATGAGCCTTTGATGGAGCTACAGTATTTATGTGCTGCTCTGACACCAGTACAATTAACCCCCAAACTAACCCCAAACTAACCTCAGGTTTCTGCCTGACAAGATTGTGTCAGACCTCAAAGAAGCTGGAATCAGCTGCTCCCATTCAAGACTAGTGACAGCGAAGCCATAAAGCAGCTCGTCAGCTCTGGAAGCTTTGCCTTCTTTACGACCCCCATCCCCTACCCTTATCGCTGTGTTGAACCACTTTGCAGTTGATAAAGCTCGAGGATGAGTTGGACCGTTGTGATATTCCTGCCACATTCTTCTGCATAAAGTTCATTGTGACCACGGCTCTTTTCTCCTCTCCCTCCCCTCCCTCATCTCCCTCTCGCTCTTCCCCTGTCTTTTTCTCACTCTCTCTTATCAAGCCAGGCAGAAGCAGACAGCGACTTGAATTAAGCGCTGGTCGGGGGGGAGCTGCTCGGAGCCGATAACAATACAAAATGGATTTTCTCAAACAGAGAAAAACAGCTGTCTCCATTATTTGAATGCTTCACCTTTCCCCGCTCCATTAATTGGCTCTTTGATCACAGGCAGAGGTGCACAGTGACTGATAAGGAGTAGGTTATTAGTAAAGTAGCCTGGAGGACCGAGAAGCGGCCGGCCGTGGCGGGCTGCAGGAGATGAGATAAAGGCGTGGTAATGCCGGTGTGAGAGAGTGCCGGTGAGTGATAGGGCTGCGCCGTCTGGCCCTCTCGCTCCCTGCTTGGCTCACGGGCGGCAGGAAGAAGAGTAGCAGCAGGACGAGGTGTGATATAGCCACTAATGCAGGATTGTGATTCAGCTTGTGGGGGATAGAGCGTGGGATTTGATTCTATAACGGCGTGCTCCTTTAAGTGCTAGATCTCTCTCTCTCTCTCCCGGCCTGTGCCTGCCTCCCCTCCACCCGCTCTCACAAAATCAAACTGTGTGACAGGAAATTTCCTCTGCGCTTTTCATATTGGCCTGATATGTGGTAAATGTTAGGTCTATGATAGCCCGCGAGGAAGAAAAACTAGAAGGAGGGGGGGGGGAAATGACATTACCCCATCGAGCTTTTTTATGAGATGGGCGGCTCCTTTGATGTTGTGCTGAGCTAAATTCACTGCATTAAATCTGATGGAATTTTCACTATAAGCCTGTTTATGTATTTTCTCACATCCATGGACAAGGGGCGATTTGCCACACTTCTCAGTGGAGGGAAAAGGAATCTTCAAGAAGTCACTATCTTGTAATCCCCCTCTCTCTCACTCTCTCCCTCCCTCTCCGTTCAAGAAATAGGACCGGAGGGGACAAGCAGGGTATTTGTGTGTTGTAAAGCGTGGTAAGAAAAGAGGGGAAGTGTTGATATTAAATTACCGAACACAAGGTTATCTAGTTCCTGCACATGGCTAGGCTGCCCTGGGCCAAGGGTAATCTGCTAATAGCGTTCACAACGAATGACATTATTAAGGAACTGGGCCCATGTGTCAGGCCCCTCTCTGTCTCACTCTCTATCTGTCTCCCTCTCGCTCAGACCTCGCACACAAGCAAAACAGTGGAGGGGAGAAGAAAAATAGCAAAAAAAGAGACGGGGAGGGCAGAGATGAATGAGTGGAGCTGCTGAACGAGATAGGAGTTGAGGAGCTGGAGACAAGAGAGGAAGAGCGAGGAAGTCAGGAGGGTAAAGGATATGAGGCTTTCTTTTTTATCAGTGGCATTTGTTAAAAAATAAATAAAAAAAGCTCTGCAAATATCAAAGTTCAAAATGATTTATGACTCAGTGAAAGCAAATAACTGCAAACCTGGAGCTGTGACCCACTAAACCAATTTGACTGAGGGAAGTCCTGCATTAGGGGCAGTTAGACCAGCTGATGGAGAGATTCAATGCAGACGAAATCTAACCAAAGCATGCAACTGCAACACAAACACTCTCCTCTCTAGCCTCACATCTCCTCAACAGTACAGTGTGTTCAGCTGTGGCATATAGAGGACGAGAACAAAAGCCTGTGCAGATATCAATGTCAAGTAATGGCCTCCATACACTGCCCAGCAGGTGAAGCGGAGAAAAAAAACACACAAAGCTTCCTTATGCCCCTGGGAGATGGTGAAAACTCAGTAAAAGAACTCATCGGAGGAAAAAAAACTCTTCCTCCTTTCCTTTACACTCCATCCCACTTCCTCCAATCTCAGCCTTCACCGTGGCAGCCTCCTGTAATCCGGCGTGCAGTTGTTCTAGTCGAAACAGCCACAGTTGTTTCGCACAAATGGAAATGCACATTCGCAGTCGCACAAACGCGCTTGTTCGGTGCGGAGAAAAAACAGCTTGAATAGAGCAGCAAATTGAAATCATATTTGGATGTTAAACACACTCTCACATGTAACTGCTTTTTATATATTGGTGCACTTATGTACATCTATACAAATGTTTAAAGCCCCCCTCTGGTGAAAATTGTGTTTGTTTGTTTTTTTTACATTGTTAACATCTCCATATGATGTTTTTATATACTGAAGAAATATCATGAGTGAAATAAGCAGTCAACACCATGGCTGAATGTTCTCACCTTGAAACTGCAGTGTGCCAATGACAGAATCAAAAACAAGGATTTGGACTTACAGGGTTTCACACAGAACAAACCTAAGGAACTAATCCTGTCAACTTGCAGGTGAGTTTTGGGAATTGGTTTCTGGTTTGAACGTGTATTGCCGAGTTATTCCGATATTACAACTTGCTATCGTGTTGAATAGAGTAGTTTCACACCACTTGAGCAGAGTTAGGTGAGCTGGTGTGCTGAGCTGCAGTGGTGAACAAAGGTGTAGAGTTACATCTAAACCATTTTAAGGCAGGAGGGGATTTTTTAATGACAAAGGAATCTAAAGATGTGAGTTTAGATGCACAGAAATGAGATGTTAAAGGGTTTAATCATTGAAACATAAAGTTAATATAGTTTCAATCAATTTTACAACTTTATATGTGATGTAAAACAAAACAGAGAATCTTACAAACTTGCAAATAATGTATCTTGTAAATGCATTCTTGCACACAATCAGATGGGAATCCATAGGTTTCACAATTAAAAATGACCCCAAAACAATTTCAACATCGAAAATTGCTGCCCTTTTGCGATGCTTATAGTGGTGACTAAGGACTCCCCTTGACATTTTCAAATCCTCATTGAACTGTGCAGGATAAACAAGCTATTTAACTTCAAGAACTGGCAGACCTTCCAGCGGCTCCGCAATCTCACAGCGACTAACCTCGCAATAAGTACGTATTTCACTGAACCTCCATATTTGACATTGACTTCACGGGGTGAGCGAGTATATGTTCTTACTCTTTTGCATATGTGTGTGTGTGTGGGTGAGTGTTTAAGTGCCAAAGTGAACATCTTGCTAGGATGTGAAGTCAGGAGGTCTCTTCCCATGCAGGCAGCCAGTAGAGAGGAGGTGATTGATGGCTAATGAGGGCTGAATGAGGAGCCGAGGCCAAACACACAGTATACTGCCTACACATGATGGATGGCACGCTGAGATACAGTACCCACACATACACATGACTCCGTTCAGAGTGGATGTGGGTTTGCTTCCTTGTGTGGTCTCAATGAAAAGTGTTGATGTAAGACGTTCGTACTGACATGGAAAAGGTTTAGTTACAGTTTTGGTATTCCTGCGATTGCGTCATGTGCGTGTCTTGTCTTTCATTTCGTTCTTCCGTTCAATGAAGCTCCAAATTAAGATCACATTTGGAGGTTAAAACAAGCTTGTACATGTTATCGTGTTTATCCTACACAAAATGCAGTTTTTCGCCTAACGTGGTCGATGGAAAACTTCACCCTGACTGTGCAAAACACCCACATCAGCTGATTCCTGCACGTCTCCACAATCCTCGCGGTAACTCTGGAGCTCGTGTTGGATTTTTCTCTTTCAAGCCATCCTGTTCCACTCTAAACCCACTGAGGCAAAATCACATCCGAAAACAGTTTACCATGACACACAGTGGGACATCACAGTCCATCAGTCATCCTGAACCCCACTGTTTCCAGCTCAGTGGTTCCATCCCATACCATTCAAATATCACACAGGCTTCACCTATAGACACCGCATGGAGCCTCGTATAAACCCTGCAACATATGGACAGTTGGAAAACAGTGTTTTATCCTCCCAGTTAGGTTGATCGGAGATGAATTGGTCTGTATGAAGGCTAACCTTGATGGAGACGTCTGTCCATCCAAGAAAACATACATGATTATCATGATTAAGTGCAACTAGCAATTAGTGTAATCATTATTTTTGTTGTTTTCTTTCTTTCATTTATCATTTAACCCATCAGAGGCCAGAAAACAGTGATCAGGTAACATTTTCAAATGTCCTGTTTGGTCTAAACAACAGCCCAAATCAAAAGGTATCAGTTTAAAAAGGTATAAAACAGAGAAAAGATACTGATATTGATATTAATATTGCTACTAATTAATTATCAAAACTGCTGCTCATTAATTTGCTGCTGAAAAATGTGTGATTCTGCCAAATGTTTCAACTCTACAACTGATTAATTTAAGTAACCAAAGAATGTTCTTACATGATTTTGACACCATGTACTAAAAGAATGAAATAAGATAAAGCAACATTATGAGCCAAAATACATTTTTCCAAATGGCGAACACAAAACAGCAGGATTTGTTCAAATGTCAATGTCTTAAATAACTATAAAAGGTAACATTATTATCTCTGATGTGCAGAAAGTAATCAGTAAACATCATGATTAGTGTTTTCTCTGTCTGTGACCTCAAGAAAAAATGTTTTCTTTAACTCTTCACATTATTCAACTTTATTCAAACTTTCCACCTGAACAGCAATAAATAATATATAATATCTGTGAATGTGCAGTACAAAGAGCAGCAGTGTGTTTCCCTGCTGCTATAGATATAGACCAGTCGAGCTAATAACTCTTTCAGCACTGTCGGCACATAGAATTTGTAATTTAAACATGAGTTGCATACTTTGGGCTAAATCATGAGCCGTATATCAGATTGTGGAGGTGACAGACTGTTGGCCGTATTGAACATTAAGAGAGCATGTGGCTGCTGAGTGCTTGTGATGTATCGTTCCAAATTTGAAATGAAGCACCAAAGTGCGGATGTAAATCAGCAGAAACTTTTTTTTCCTTCTCACAACACGTTACTTTCGAGGTCATTCTCCTCTTGTTCTTTTATTCCCACCCTTCTTTCTCCTTTCGACTCTTGTCCATCAAGGACAGCAGCGAGCACCGAGCAGAGTTTATGCTCAGAGGTGGGGGGAAAAAAAGTAACTATGACCGAGTGCACGTGATAAAACTGGGCTCGGCAACGCAAGACGATTAGTACGGCTGTCTTGGACGGGCAAGGATACGCCGTAAGCACAGAGAGCACTCCTGAGGAAATTTATAGCTTATTCCTGAGCATCCTTTACGTCCCGCGGGCCTCGCTTCCATCCACCCATCTCTGGTCCTGTGTCTCCCCCATCCCTCCTCACCCAGCACCCTCTGCCTGACTTCCCCAGCTGTTATGCACCTGGATGCTGGCCTATAGGAGAGAGATCAGAACGCATGCCATCCATCTCTCTGAGGGGGCACATGTGGTGTGTGTGTGCGTGTGTGTGTGGGTGTGCAGTTGCTCGAGCATGCAAGAAGCTAAACGAGCTGGTATGAGTTGGGTTGTGGCTAAAAGCAGACAAAACTAAATGACAGAGCTTTAGGTTGGTGCTGCTGCATTGTGCCTGTATTTAATCGTGGTCTTTAATCCTAAATAAACTTCATGACTGTGGTACATCACGGCCATCACAGACAAGCTAAGACAGAATTCTAAAGCATGAAAATAAGTAAGTATTCCCACGGTTTATGAGGTTTGTAAGGACAGGGAATTTTCAAACACCACAACACAGTTTATCCTCCCTCCAAGTCTGATTCTGGTCTTCTAAATCGCTGTGCACAATTATTTCAGTGTTTTAAATAAGGAAACAAAATAGCAGTCTGATTATGCCTTTCAAAGTCTAAACATTTGTTCTTTAATTAAGGTGTCCTTCATTAGTCCCATTTGTGTGTTTTTTTTAATTTACTTATTGACTGAACTCGTTGAAATAAATAATTCCTCCTAGTTTTCTTCTTTTCAAAGGTAGATTTGTTTACAATGGTGAAACTGGAGGTGCTTAGTCTCATGTATAAAACTGACTTAGTTCATTTTTCTTTTTTAAAGAACATACTACAGAGACAAACACTGCCTAATATATGTTGCAGTCAAAGTGAATATTCCACGGAGATTACCTGTAATTCTTTTAAAGTTTGCTTCCCGTAGAGAAACTAACAGTACCTACATTACTCACTTCCAATCTCCAGTGTGCTATTTTACTTCTGCTTGTCCTGACTGTCATAAAAATTGTTTCAGAGTTGACAAAAGTTGAGAAAAGCATGATAGCGTCAATAGAATATTTATATTGGAATACTTAATGAGGCTGTCCCGGTGGATGATCTAAAATTAATCTATTCCAATGCAATGTATTAATAAAAACGCTAAAATGTGATAGAAGCTCTGCAGGCATGTCAAGCCCACGTCTTGATTAAAAGCAATTTATTCGCGAACGGTTTGTTTGTGGAATCAATTTTTCATTCTAAATGTCACATTCCTCCGAGTTTTGCAATGCAGATTGGCTGAGATATTTTGTTGAAATATACATGGGACTTCTCGGCGTTCCCATGGCACACAAATTTGATTGGTGCGAGAGGGAGGGAAGATGGATGAAGATTGTCCAGGGTTTGTTGTCAGGGGACCAGGAGAGGTTGCAACGTTGTTCTATATCTGCGTGAAATGTCTCAGATCAGAAATGGCAGCTCCCATATGGATTTAAAATCCAGACACAAGCGGCATGCTAATAAACAAACTGCACTCAGACAGACACATACATAGAACACATCCACATGTAGAGCAACAGCAGACATATATACTTATAATAGAGGCAAATCGCAGTAAACATCATCAACAATCACATCTATTATTGTAGCAAGTCTGTGTTTTAGCCAAAAAACACAGAACTACAGTATTTTTTGATTAACCCTTTAAGAACAGAATAAACATATTTGCGTGACATCAGCTCCTCCCACTATTTCCTACTTCTAATGCATAAAACAATATAAAACACTATTTCAGATATCCGTATCGAATCCAATACCTGAGTTAACAAGCAACTTTCCACATTGTTTTAGCATTGCCAGAAGATGTCAAATCAAACCAGGGATAAGTGAATGTTGGAGCTGCATTTAATAGAAAGCAAAAAAAGGACTCCTGCGGCTCATTCTGCTGAATGAGTAAGCAACGTTAGGTGTTTGCAGCTTGATGGGTCCATGTAGTAAAGGATTGAGTATTTCCATACTTAGCTCAAGACGAAATTAGATAAAGATTTTTGCATGTTATGGCTGATCTTGGCCAATTTTGTGTTTGCTTTTGCTCAAAACTCTAACTAAACAATTCTAAAGTCGCTTTGCCCGCTATACATACCAACAACCTATACCGATCAGGCATAACATTATGACCACTTGCCTAATATTGTGTTGGTCCCTCTTATGTGGTCAAAAATGCTCTGAACCATTGGACGTGGACAAGAGGACCTCTCAGGGTGTCCTATGGGGTCTGGCACCAGGACGTTGGCAGTGGATCCTTTGGGTACTCTGGGTTGTACAGTGGGGCCTCTGTCAATCACAAAATGCTCTAGAGTGAAATGTATAGACTTTAAAAATAATGCAATTAATTAGGGGTGGGACTTTAACGCGTTAATTACGATTAATTAATTACAACAAAAATAACGCGTCAAAAAAATTAACGCATTTAATCGCAGTTTGCAGTCCAGACCGATCACATCGATGCACAAGGCGCGTCGGAGCCAGGAGGCCAACAACAACTAACACGGAGGAATCCGATGAGAGCGCACCGCCCGGACCAACGGAAGGCAAGTCCCACCCCTAAAGACTGCCCGATGGAAGCCCCGAGAAGAGCTCGGCCCCGCGCAAACCGTGCAAAAAAAGAATCTGCACACCACCGAAGCCAGTGCCAGCAGTCCTGGTCCGAGCACGAGCAACCCAACTGCAGGTCTGCCCATCCTCGGCCAGGGATACCCCTCTCCACACATCCTCAATGTGCCTCTGAATGCACTCAAAACCGCACCCCCAATGCAAAACAAACATTCTCAAGACATCAAAAGAGCTTGAGTTTAAATAAAGTTCTATGAAAGCTTGAATAGAGCCACCATTATGATGTATA
>OMNN01041406.1:0-19010 GCA_900302755.1 Chromis chromis
ATCAAACAATCAGGAACATGTTGAGGAACATGACAATGGCCCAAGATGTTGATTTGACCTCCAAACTTCCTAGACCCCATTCTGATCAAGCATCAACAGGATGCAGTGGAACAAGTTTGATTGACAGAGGCCCCACTGCACAAGCCAGAGTACCCAAAGGATCCACTGCCAACATCCTGGTGCCAGACCCCATAGGACACCCTGAGAGGTCCTCTTGTCCATGCCCAATGGTTCAGAGCATTTTTGACCACATAGGGGGACCAACACAATATTAGGCAGGTGGTCATAATGTTATGCCTGATCGGTGTATGCTCTTACGATAAACTCTAACACAGGAACTACTAAACTACATACTATGCATTCAAAGTCCTTCAATATAGTTAATTGTGACATTCAACTTAATTTGGTGCCTGAACGTGCTCTGACTGAGTTGACTCTCCAGCACAAAACTAATTACTTTACATAATTATTAGAAGATTAAAATCTGCTCCACCTACAACTCTGGCTGTAGCTGCTTCCTGTTTTCCAAATAACTATTTTCAAGTCATCTGGGCTGAACAGAACCACATGCACCACCACGAGCAAAGATTTAGCTTTGTTACCTGACAGCACTTGGGGATCCACTGTAGGTCGGTGACTGTGGTGGCGTTTTGGGTTGGCTACACAGACCAGCAGAAGCCAGAAGAGAGCTAATTAAAGTGGAGAAAAGAAACAAGGGACACTTAATCACAACTTTAATAATGCACCATCTCAGAGGCTGTATATTCTCACTTTTAATGTAAATGTAATTACTGATATCATTTATCTCCCTTAATCAGCCGCATTCTGAAACGCTGTCAGACAACCTCATTTAATTAGCATAACACAGGTGCTGGCAGTTGATGAATTACAAGTTGTTGCTTCTCACCCGCTGTTCATCAGGCTGTCCTGCAGCACTTTACTCTCACATGTCAGCTCACCCGCTGGGAAAACAGGAATGTCAAAAGAACAGCATAATTAAAGAAGAGTACCAACGGCATTTTCCAACTGTTAGATATAATGTTATCCTTGAATAATAAACATAAAGAACAAGACTCAAAAGAACAGATGTCCAGACATAGCAGAGCTCAAGCTTAGGAAATGGTGTAGATGGAACTTAAATCTAGTCTATGAAGAAATTCACAGTCTGCAAATGACTCCAAATACCGTAAAAGTCATTCTGTAGGACTGGAGGCAAGGTGAGGACTATGCACAGGTCCATTTCACATTTAGGTAGGAATTATATGAAAAAAACAGGTTTTCTTACTGGTGAAGTGAGCAGGCACCATGACAAAGTCATCCGTGTCACAGGAGGAGGAGTTCTTGCTGCTGCCGCCACCTCCAGACGAGTCCTTGAGGAGAAAACCGGTGGCCTCCTGGGTTGGGGAGGCCAGAGCTTTGGCACGCAAATGCTGAGTCTCAGCAAGAGACTGCTGCAGAGACAGGGACACAGAGGTAGCACAAAATAAGTTTAAAATAGCAAGCAGTGAGGGGTAAAGGCCAAATAAGTGTCGACTTGGTCCACTTCTATGACTGCACATAAAAAGCCTAATAAATCAGATAGCAAAAAAACAAGACAAATTTGTAAATAATGCAGGAATAATAAACACAAACCGGTGGTGAGGCAAGGTGGGAGGTGGAAGAGCTGCTACAAGAGCTGGCTGATGCAGAGCTGGGCAAACAGGTCATGGTCACAGTAGGAGTTGCTGTAACAAAATGCAACACAGCTGTTACACAACCTAAGAAGACAAGTGAATTCAGGTGAGAGACATTCAAAGTTAACAGAAACTTTGTTTGCTCAGACAAAAAGTCTACAGCACAAGTTTTATGTCACAAGTCGGTTTCTCTAACAATAAAAAGTACATTTTCATCATGTTCACATTCACAATGTAACTACATCTAGTCCTATAAGGGAAACACTGTCTACTGTTTCAAGACCATGTGATGTGCTTTCACAAAATTTGTCATTTAACTGGACACATTTTCAACCAGGCTCTATCAAGAAATGTATTGCTTCTTCATACTTACTCTTTTTCATGGATGAGCTTGCCTCCAGGAAAGGATGACAAAAAAACTCATCTATCATCAACACAGGAAGAGACAGAATTAATAAGATTAAGAATCCATAAAAAAGTACAAGATGCAATATGATCATGATGTCAGCTTTGTTGTGCATCGAGTAGATTCATAGAGTTCATGGTTTTATTCATCATGGGTAATCGTGGGAGCTTCAGTAGAAATCACCTCGACTTCTCTTGTAGGTTCTTGAAGACGTTTCACCTTCATCCAAGAGGATTCTTCACTTTTAACTGACTAATGGGGAGTTGCAGAATTTATAGTCACTCAAGCTCACATAGTTATTGGCCATTTGATGATTAAATCATGATCTGGTTATCAAATCAACAAGAAAATCTAGATAACACAGCACAACAAACAGTAAAGAACAGGAGGAACAATGTTGTCATGCCATATGCAGCTGGAGTATCAGAAAAAACCCAGAAGCATTTTCTCCAAACATAACATACCGGTGCACCTCAGAGCCAGTAACAAAGACAAAAACTGGTTCACCCCAAGGATAAAACACCAACACAAAAGCGGAGCAATGTTGTATATGCAGTCCAATGCAGCAAAGAGTGCACAGACTTGTACATAGGAGAGACTAAACAACAGCTTAACAAGTGTACGGCTTAACACAGGAGAGCCAGCTACTCAGGACAAGACTCAGCGGCCATTTGCATCTGAAGAATAAGGGACACGCCTTTGAGGACAGCAATGTACGCATTTTGGACAGAGAGAGGAGTTTGGTTTGAGAGAGGAGGAAAGGAAGCCATCTATGTCAAATTGGAACAGCCATCTCTAAACAGAGGCGGGGGTTTGCGACACTACTTATCAAGCCCCGATAACGCAGTGATAAGGTCACTCCCCAGAAAGTTTCGCCATCGTTCACATCCTGAGTCAGTCCTGCCGTGGCAGATCCTTTGTTGTGTAAACTGGCAGCTCCATCACCATGACTGCTGTCGTTGGTGGACCTTCTGGTTTCACAACAATTCACACCTTGAGGCACGTGAGTCCTGTTCGTTAATGGGCCATTAGCCATGTGAGCTGGAGTGACTATAAATTCTGTAACTCCCCATTAGTCAGTTAGAACTGAAGAAGACTCTTGGATGAAGGTAAAATGTCTTCAAGAACCTACAAGAGAAGTCCAGGTGATTTCTACTGAAGCTCCTACGATTACCACGACCTGGATGACTGAGAACCTACACAGGCATTGATCATGGGTCTTATTTGTTTTTGTAACACTACACTCACAGGAATATCTGCTGTCTGGGTAATGTGACCTGGTAATTATCAACAAATATTTAAATCATCAATGCAAGTCTGCAAGCGTCAATAATTTTACTCTGTTAGATGTTTACTGACCAAAGTCCATGCGGTCTTTGTGGTTGCGCTGAAGCAGACCCAGCAGCAGGTGCCTCAGATGGCTTGAAGTCTCTCTGGGGATGCTAAAAAAAAACCCCACAACAATCAGATTTTGATGCCATGCAGAAAAAAATAGATTAAAAGGTTGAATATTACAATATTACTGACACAGCAACACTTGTATATGCACCTAGTTTACTCTTTATGCAAACATTTATCAATAATCAAATTAAGGATGACTTTGGTCGTTGGTATTCATGAAAAACAGGGCTTTCAGGTTTCAACAGACAGCTATGACAAACTAATGCAAGCCTTTAACAAACATTGTGCTTTAAAAGTGTAGACTGTTGGAGGGGGGTCGTCATCTCTAACACTGTTTTATATTAACTGTTAAAACAGACGAGGGATTTGCATACTGTACTGATTTACATGTCCAACTTATATAAACTGCACTGTAGCAGCACAAATGTATTTTCAAACACAGTGGGGTTTTCCTGAAGAATGTTTGTCACTTTCAACTGGTTGTTCTAATCTTAAAGTGCATCCAGCAAATATTCTCATTCTTAAAAGCAAAATGTACAAAAACAATTGCAGAAAAAAATAAGATGAACTTTGCAATGTTTTTCAGCATTTTCCCATCATAAAACAAACATGTTGTCATCTCTGTATAAATCCTTACTTGGGGCTGAGATTCTTGTTTTTTTCATAGAACAGCCGGAGGTCCTGGGGACTGCTGGCCTAAAGATGAAAGACATAGAAGTAGTGGAAAACAAGCAAATGTAAGTTTGTGCATGTACACATATTGCCAAAACTCAATTTCAATCTGTTGTTGCAAACATGTTTTATTGTAGCCTGTGTTGCATTGCAATGTCTAGATACTTGTGTACCAACAAAATAGAACATTTTTAAATGGTGCAAACAATAAAGTTTACATTTTAAAAATGCTGTGGAACCCGTTCATAAAGGACACTAAGCAAGGTTTTGTTTTACATACTTCATTTCATTACTGCACATGTTTTCCATCACTGAAACCACATTAAAATATCTGCTTCATTTTTATTATCTTGTGCAGTTAAGTCACAGTAATCCGCATATGGCATCTTTATAGTTTAGTATATTTAGCCTGCAGCAGAGAAAAGGCACAGTTGACACGTTGACAAACATATTGACACAGCTGACACATAAGGGTGTAGTTTGGTTTGACAAAAGTCAGAACAGCGATGAGTAACAAAGTAGTTCAGCACTGTAGCTGCCAGACACAAAGAATGAAGTGTACTGTATCTGCCAAGTTGGAGTTCTTGTTATTTTGTCCCTGCTGGTCTGCACTGCTGTTACAAGACATTAATGCCGCCCATAGAATGATGAAAAGACATCTTCTGATAAACTTGCTAGTTCTCAGAAAGAAATCCCGAACAAAACTTGCAACTGCAAAATGTCACATATGCAGTACTGCGCTAAAGTTTGACGCTCTCTAGATGTTTAGTTTTTTGTCCATCACACAATATCAGGGAGGCATCTGATGGGTCACAACTTTATTCAGCAGCGTTACAGTGACTCCAAACATGCAGACAGAGTCCTAAAGTGCAACCCTAAGCGACAAGAAAAACAAGGAGTCGTGAAACTGATGATGTGGCCCCCTGTGGTGATTTCTCCAGGATGTTTGGCACAACCCAGCAGATCTAGAAGTAGCTATAAACAGTGGGAGCGAGTGTACTTAGAAGAGCTGGTGCTGCTCTAAAAGCTAAGGGTGGTCACACAAAATATTGAATTTAAATTGTTTTTTTCTGTTTACTTCACCTCGTAAATAGTTCACATAAAAAAATGTTTTTGGCAAAACTCTTGATAGAAGCTTAACCTCAATTTTCAACAGGGATGAGCAAAAAATGAAACCCTCCATGCTCCACAATGTTGCCCGGGATCATTCTTGATAGTATAAGACTGTCTTTACCTGAAAAGGAGCCTTCCCAGTCAGGCACTGAAACACTATGGTTCCTATACTCCACAAGTCAGCCTTGGCATCATAGTTTTGGGACATGATTACTTCAGGAGCCTGGTAGGGAATAAGAATGAGATAATTTTCAGTGCAACACTTCTTTGGAACTTTTCAAAGGATAATTAAGAACTAAATTCACATTATTACTAATGCTGTGTTGTTTCTGAGATTGCCTTCAGTTAACACCATAAAGTTTAAAGAACCAAAGCTCTGCTGTTTCGCACAAAGAGTTACAACACTTTCTAAGAAATGACTATACATTTTTAAACTAAGAATAAAACACTTTTTCTGCCTCTAATGGACTGCGATAACCTTTGGTCTGAGTAAAAACACAGACCGAATGTGAATTTGCTTGAGTTTAACAACCAGCTGAACTATTTGAGAAAGCAGGAAATTCTATCTCAGTGTTAAAACAAAGGCAACTGGACTTGCTTGACCCCCTTTCACCTCTCTTCCGAAAGGTTTCTTCGTCTTAGCACTCGGATATACAATGAGCTGAATGACTTAGAATCTTCCTGACAATGTTGCCTGTTATTTCTATAAAACTTTGGGTTGTTGGGGTAAATAAAATTGAAATGAATTTGATTGAAAGGCTACAAAACGTGTTTACCATGTACATAGGAGACCCGCAGAGCGTAGCCGCCATCATGTTGTTCTGAAGGTACCTGGCAAAACCAAAGTCCGCTGTGTTGGGAGAAAGTGAGGGAGGGAAGGAAGGATGGGGAGAACAAGAGAGGATGACTAAATACTTGCCTTTGTAAGAATGGACTACAGTAGTACTTTTATAAAGACAAAATGCATATTCTGAGGACAATCACAAGCTGATTGAATAAAAAGAGAAAAAACTTTCCAGAAAAAAACTGAAGATGGTTGCAGGACTCTATTTTCAGGGTAATTTCACTAATTTTACTTTTAAACTCTTCGTCATTATGAGGGCTAACCATACATGTTGTATCTTTTTATCATTTGATATGATAATACTTGTAGTTTTTTATTTATATTAGCATTTATCAAAGGAAAAATAACAATTCCTATTATGAAATTAGTTTTTACATGCATCTCATGCTAAAATGCTAGCAGTAGAGATATCTTTTCATATTTCTATATGTCTTAAATCTAGCAATTACCGAACCATGATGGTGGGATACTGTGACTTAGAAACTGGGAAAAATATGCTCTTAGTGTCGAATAGAAATAAATGTCAATTGTAGCTTGATTGCAGTCAAATGTATACATACTAACATATAATTACACATCTATGTTAATATGTATGCAATTATCACATTGCATAGCTATTAACATATCTAGATATTAACATTTCTATGCAATGAGTTCATGAGTGACGTCTGTTGAGAAGGATACACAGCTGTATACAGGTTGTAACCATGATTAAATCTGACATAAATTCAAAATAATACTTCTCGCTGACATTTTATCACACAGAAAAGCAGTGGCATTGTTGGAAAGGTCGTCGTGCAGTTTCATTTCATATGCACTACACCTCGCATGTAATAAATACTTTTAGAGTAACTCAGCTTAGAGGAAGTGGTGTGAATGTAAATGTAAAGTGCTTCCGTCGGGCTCTAAGGGTTAATTCGAAAACCAATAAAAACCATTCATTATAATACCTCAGTAATAATGGGTCAGGGAGCTTCACTGTGATTACAGGTATAATGACAATGGAACATTATCACACCGGAGTTCACCAGTTTGGGAGTTATGACTTAATTAAAACATCCCAAGCATAAAATATTAAGTCACAAAATTTATCAGTTGGAATATTTTGCTGATTCCAATCAGCTGATGAATAATTACATTATTCATTATAATAAATATAAAAACATAAATGTTATCCAATATACTCAAGCAAACAGCCTATAAAACGAGTCAACTGATCATTTTCAATAATCCCTGCATCTATATAATGTGTGTGTACAGTCAGATTGTGTGCGACTGAATAGGTTTTCCCACAGTCATCTCGATTCTAACATTTGCTGTGACACAATCCTCAGACTTCTCTCCCACTGGACGATCAATCTCCAGAGAAAAAAAGAAATAATAGGCTTAAGGATTAGCATAGTTTCCAAACAGCTGAACAACACAAACTTGCACTCAGCACTTGGTCATTTCTCTCTCATTATTATTTTTATTATGGTGATTAGTTATTGCTGATCAACTTTTGGGTCAGTTAATCACAAAACCGATCAAACACATTACATTTCTGGAAACAGGTTTTCTCTTTCTTGGTATTTTTCTTCCTCCCTCCCTCAGAAGGACGCTACCAACGGTGAGAGTGAAATTCTAGACATAATTTAATCCATTTACCTCTAACAAGTTTAGCTTCATAGTCTTAGGGTAATCAATTACCTTGGAGAGATCATTATTAGGTCCTGTTGCAATAAAACTGTCTGCAAAAAGGTTTATTACGTTATATGAATTTCCATATTGGGCTTCATGGGATTCAATTAGTTTTGGCTCCTGTAAAGGTTCTAGTGCTTTTCAATCTCTGGTCTCCATCTACAGTATTGTTGCTCCATCTTTATATATACTTGGCTGCTCATTTTAATTATTAGATACTATATTATACTGAGCACTGCTGCATTTTATAACTTGTTTACATTAATAATCTCAAGAGGCAACAACAGAAAACTGATGATGAAATGTGCACATGGCATCACGCCTTGTGTTCATGCTTTCTGCAGGCTCTGAAACTCACCGATCTTGATGCAAGTGTTGTTAGAGTGCGACTTGCGTCCTGGTGGGTAGGAGAGCAGAATGTTCTGGGGTTTGAGGTCCCGGTGAATTATTCCTTTGGCCTGTAGGACCCTCATAGCCCCGGCAATCTGCTGCAGGAAAACTCGAATAGTGTCCTCGCTCAGTGTGCCTTTGGCTGCGAGGAAACAAGAGGAAAACGTGTAAAGGTTGATTGACTTTAAGTTAACTTTGGTTACTGGGTGATTCTTATAGGCGAGAATGCATGTGAAATAGCTACTGATTCAAGACATAGTATCATGAAGTAGAGAGTGATCGAACAAACAACAAACTATGCAAATCATACCAGTTCTTCTAACAAATCTTGGCGTCGGACTAGTTAGATAAACCCGACCATATTATTACATCTCTGAAAGTATCAGCAACATGTTTTTCCTCTTTTCTTCACATCACACCACTGCTACCTCCTGCTCTCTGTCTCTTTCTCCCCTCTAATGAACTCCTTCACCTCAACGTTTTATAGTATAGTTCTATCTGAAGGATCCTCATTTGTCCTGACACTCCTGACATTCCAACACATTTTTAAAGCCAGTCGTAGGCTTTACTTGAGCCAGGAAATAGTTCAAGTCATTTGAAATGATGCATCTATTCAAAGTCTGGCTATTTGGTAGATAAAGTTCAAATCTACAACCATAAATCATTAACAAATAGACACACTCTTTACTGATATCACAGATGAATTTAGCGTACTGTCTATTCACAGCCCTGCAATGTATGCAATGTTGCAAAACTGGGGGAAAAAATGAAGATGCTACGATTCTCCCAGTTTGCTAAAACAGTGTTGACTCAAAAGCACATAAGCAAGAGGTGTATACATGTGATTTACACATCATATACTGTTTTTATGACAGAAGAAATCATGTGGGAGGTTTCGCTGTGATTTTATTCCACTTCAGTTCCACCTCAGTTCCTTCAAAGTTTGTGAAGAACTTCAGAAACTAACAGCTCCATGACTAAAGTACCAAATCTGCTCCTGATAAAAAGGCTGGTTCCTGTGATCATATGAGAAGCCCAACAAAACAGTCGTGACCTGAATGGTTTGACTAAACTAGCAGTTCCCTTGAATAAATCATTCTTCTCGACCTGTAGAAAGACGTTTTTGAGGGCTGCTTTTGTGTATTAAATCGCTTTCTTATATCTAGTACATTGTAAACTGCCCTTATTCAGTCAGCTCATTTTGTTACTTAGCTCATTTTGCAGTACATTCAGAAAAAAAGCACCCCATGGCTCAAGTTTAAATGGCATTACTGTTAAGAGCATCTTCAGAGCCCCACGCACAGACAAAATTGAGCCTGCCATTGACTCATGAAGTTTAGAAAATGTTGAAAGCTTTGAAAACGTATAAAGTATTTCTATCTATCTAAACCAAGGTCAGGACACAGTTTCATTTCATTCATTACAGTCCTAATGCTCTTCCTGCTAAGTCTGCCAGTACTTTGTGTTCCATCTGTAAAGCTCATATTTTCTATGAAAACAAACCCAAGGTATTTATAAGAATACTTTGAAGACACTGATCCAGACTGAAAAATACAGTTGCTCTGCTGTTCACATTTCTCTCAAAAATGTCAGTTCATATCAGGAAATGAAACATCATAATAAAAAGCACCGCCTTGCGAGATTTGGATCTTAAGTACATTCCCTCTTCGACAAACATCAACTGTTGCTTCGAACCATTTATAATCTTGCTTTTAGACAACAGAGAGAAGCATTCATGGACTGTTTTTCATACAGCAAGTACTCTCATTTTGTTGTCACCAAGCAACAAAGATGACATTTCAGTCAATTCAATCGATTTTTCTACTCAGGAGAACCTTAAGTAGATGAAGCAGTAGAAGATAAATTGTTGCACTTACAGTGTAAGTAGTCAGCAAGATCGCCACCATTGCAGTACTGAGAAAAAGAGAGAGAGGACAGGAGAGGAAGGGAGAGAGAGAGAGAGATGAAAAGGAATAACATCAGGAAACACAGGTAACACTGAGGGCTGCTGTATAAGACTCACCCAGTCTCTCATGCAACTAGAAAGCTGGAGAGATCAGAGGAGTGAATTGCTGAAAAGTTATGTGTTTACAGACTTCTACCCTTGTTCCCATTCCCAGCATTAATATAAATGAACCCAGTAAAGGACGGAGTGTGACGGGTGAGGCTCTGAAATGCTGCCTCACAACTCATCTCCTTTTCTTAGGCACAGAGATAAGCATAAAAATACAACCAGCAGTTTAAATGGATTTGTATAATACTTGACCTTTATGGCACTTTGAAACCCTCAACAGATAAATAGTAAACAGAGCTTCATGCAGTTCCCTGTGTTAACTGTTCACTGCATTTGAGATCTGATGACTTTGGCATTTCTTGTATGTCTAGTTTGTCACCTCCATGTCCGCTTGCAACCAACCACATCGGAAAATCTAGCGTGTAAGCTGTATGATGGAGATGTGTCTGTGCAAGCTTTTCTGCTTGGAATGCAAATTATGCTACATGCATCTTTACAGAAATACCTGGCTGGGAAAAACCTATGAAATTAACATGATGCATGCTTTTAAAAATGTGAAATTACATTGATTTACAGCTAAACTGCTCAGAGAAAAGAACTAAAACATATCGTCTCCCTTGTTGAACATTACCCAGAGACGAAAACAAACAAATCCCCACAAAAAAGGAGGCTCTTTATCAGGTAAACAGTATGAAGCCACAGCAAAATAAAATAAATTTGGTTACTGGCTGCCAGCCGATTACCCCCTGGAAGCCCGAGGACACAGCTAATTATAGCCCAAGCCCTGTCAGAGTTGAGACAATACAGCGCTGAGCAAACAAAGCCAAACATCGCTCCGAGCTTACCTCCATTACCAGGTACACTGAGCTGGCAGTTTCCTAATGAGAGAAGAGATAAGAGTGGGAGTAAACAAACATATGTCAGTAACAGACAAAGGAAGGAACAGGTGGTCCTCGCGCACACCGATCATGTTTGAGCAAACTAAACTGGTGCTTTGGATTGCAGAAATATTAGGAAAATTAGAACTGACTGCGAAGACTCAAAACAGTTTGGGTCTTGGTAAAACAAGACACAGAGACATAAGTACAGGAAGAGTGATGTGCACATGTGGAACACAGCAATCAAAGCTTTGCACAGTGGGAGTGGGTACAAATACAAGCTCTGTAAAGGTAGAACCAATCCCAACCCCTGCAAAACTGTTTTTAAAAGTAATGCAGAAAGTAGGTAAAAGCAAATGAAATAGTATATCTGTTGACAGGAAGAAATTATGAAAAATAATAAGGAAAGGAAGGCTGGCTGTGCTGTCAACAACATTATTAACACAATAGATAAATCAATAATAGGACAAGTGAGAAGTACCTCCCACATCAACACCAACAAACAGTAAAAATCTATTTAATTACACTACTGACAAATAGTGTATCATTTTTAATGCTGCAAATCCAGGAGGTCTAGAGCTCCAGAGACTCCACTAACATCTAGTATGTACTTTTGTTCACTAACTTCTGCTAAAAGTTTTGGGAAAAAGAAAAACATAGTGCAGCCAAGTTGAAAAAGCTCTTATCACATGGCAACAGATGACTGCTGTCTCTCACTCTGACCTCAGCTCAGTATCTCACTGAATCCACCAGTCAGAGGCCAGACTGTTTTCTATAGTTCAGCTGAGTCAGGCCTTCTGAAGTTATTTGTTTTTGGCTTTTATAGAAGATGGACAGCGACCAACCAGCCAGTTAGTTAGTTTTCAGGCAGAGAGCCGACAATCTGGCTTCACAGGCTGCCTCAGGGCATTGCAGCACCATGCTTCTGTTAGATAAAAGGTTTGGTGTCGTGTTGAAGGTTAATCATGATTTTTTTTTAAATGCTAATTACTAAAAAAAAAAAAAAAAGAGGGCTGATTCTGATTATTTGCCATCTGAGTCAACATTTTAGTACAAGATGTTATTTTTTTTAAATTTCTTTTCCACTGAAAAAATAAATAAAAATAATTATGTGACTTTTGCTGCAGACTGCACCAAACAAGCATGTTTCCATATGTCTGTGTAGAATATGATTTGTGGGTCGGGGCACAATTTATAGCCTCATTTATAGTAGCAATTTGTGACACATTGCACTTTTAGCAAAAAAAAAATGCAGCTTTTGTGATTTGGACTTTGCAAATTTGATAATATTTCGATGAACTGTTCGGACCTAACCTGTTTTCAACTTCCCCTCACTATGGAAAACAACAACCTCCAGGCTAGCAACCTGCCACACTGAAACTTTCAAGTTTTGCTGAAGGTTTGGATTGTGCAATAACACCTACCTGCTATTTTTTCCCCATTAAATTAGCCATTTTAATGACAGCGCTCACCACGCTGCATGAAAATGTTCCACCAAAACAATTCTCCTATCACTATTTGTGGTGGAACAGTGCTGCTGCATGCTTTGCTTAGCTCCACCCAAAGACAACTGTGATTGGTTTAAAGAGACACAAACAAGCCAGTGTGTTTTTCTCCTGTAGCTGAATAATAATGAGGTGTAGTCAGACCATTCTTTATTAGGCAGGCTGTCAATAGTGAAGACTGTTTGGTCTATATTGTTAAAAGTTTGAAGTTTCTCCGACTCAAATTGTGAGTCTAAAAACATGGCCATCAAAATTTGTCAGAGCCCTATGTTCTGCCTTCTTTTAAATATTCTTCAGAATGTTCAGACTGATATGAAAAAGCAGCTGTTTGAATTACTGCTAGATATAAATATACACAATGTCTCTCGGGTGGGGTTAATTGTGCCGAAAATGTGTATTTTCTGCTTCTTTGTGTTTTATGTGTATTTAATTAGATCGGTTGTGGGACTCGATGAGGCGTTTGTACTGTAGATCTAGGCTATGCCTTGTGACATGTATATATGCTGCTCATCAAAGCGGGTGATTTTAAGAGGATTGGAGATGTGGTGTGCTTTGGGGGAATCTTATCATGCGATTATAAGCTGCAGTTTGAGTTGTATTTAAGCATGTATTTTTAATAAATCAATGCAGGGATGATGCGTGTGTGCAGAAATTGACTTTTTTTTCCTATATGAAAGCTGAAGTAACTGATTGTTTCAGCTCTATATTACATGTTACCATCTCTAATCAAGCTACGAGGGGTGATTGCTAAGTTTTGAGCCCGACCAAGAAAACAAGACTTATTAATCAAAATGTTTAGTACACTGAGAGAGTAACATGTCACAATAGTTTGAGTTCAATCTGGACTCATTGTGTGCATTAATGGATGTACAATACCTCAGTCAAGTAGGGTAGGGTAGGTCTTTCAAGCAAAATGAACAGAGCTGGTGACCGTGCTGTGATACAGTACCTGTCCCAAAAGGGCATGTCTCCCAAGGAAATCCATGAAGACATGGTTAACACCGGCCGACTCGGTCTTGTTTTCTTGGTCAGGCTCAAAACTTATCAATCACCCCTCGTATACATGATATTTGCTTTGTTTCATATTCCGTAAAAAGACTGAAATTTGTTTCATCTCTAAATTCTTGTGGATCCATCTCCTGAGACTGTAACACTAGTGTTTGCCGGTAAAACTGTCAGTCAAGGATAATACAATTATTTGGCATGTAAACTCATTTTAAATCTTCGACAACACAACAATGAGATATGTGAAAAGCAGTAAAGACTTTTTGCTGGTGTCTAGTGTTTGGTTTGGTAGCAGTTTCCTTCTGACCTAATTAGATAGCCCTGTAGAAAACATCCACACTACGCTGCCACAACAAACCTGTAATCTTAGAGCCCAGCTTGGACTATCCTCGTAGCCCAGAGAGACCACCACTGTAAGTCAGTGCAAAAGATAAAGAGAGTGGAGGTTTGTCGAGCTCTGCGCGCAGAGAGACATAATAACCTGTTGCGAATTATTTCTCTCAGGCTACTGATAATGAGCTAACAGAGCAGTTAAATCCATATTTGCCACCAGTACAACAAGGTGGTGCTCTGGTTGTGCTCTTTGCAGCATGATGATTGAGCTGTCTGACAAAAAAAGATAAGGGTAGACGATGAAAGGTCAACTCAGATCAATAAAATAAAGCTCCAGGTTATTTAATGAAATCTACAATATCTGCACTCATCCTGACTTAATATGCATTTTCCATTTTATCTACATGACAGAAAAATGTGATTCTCAAACATGAGGTTTAATTTTTTTGGAACTTTAATGTTTCTTTATTTTTTTTTTTACAGCTTAAAAAATATTTGTTTCAGACAGGTTTCTCCAAAAACAGCATCCCTGGCTTGCTTGAACTCTTGTCATTTGGCAATACTTCCCTCTTGTCCAATGTAAATTAGCATCTCTTGAACATTAGATGGTTTTAACCAGATGGCACTGTGTTAATCATGGACCAGAAAAGACAAAAGGAACACCTGTTGAGTTCAGATAAGAGTCTGTGTGGGGACGTGAGGGACGTGATGTCTGAGCGATCTAGCTTCAGATTGGTAACTAGGCTACAGGCAAAAACACTGCTGGGACTGTGGATTCATGTGGTCACCTTACAATGCAGCACCTTTGTGGTGTGACATGGAGTTCAGTGGTTAATTGTTAATTTAGATTTGCATGTGCACACACAGGTTGTGGAGCAGTCTTTGCCCTAAACACCTGATTTGTGCCTAGACAGGTTGGATAAACATGAGGAGAAAAACATGAGGCAATTAAAAATTTAAGACACTACACTTCCCAGAAAGCCTTGGTCAAGAAGGCCAATAAGAGCAGGTCACATGACCACATAAAGAATGTAAACACAGGAAATGATGACTGAGCATTTACTGAAACTTTACAAGGGTTTGCAAAAAAAAAACATACCTAAACAGAATTTAACAAAAACAGGTTTAGAACAAACAAATGTACAAAAGCCTCTTTCAGCAATGAGGGAAAACAAAACCGTTAAAACTACACAAGAGAGAGAAGTGGTTCACATGGAACATGCACATCAGTCAACCCCTCTGCTCTACTTTGTAGGCACAGGCTAACAGGAAAACTGGGACAATAAGAGGTGGGATAATTCTGGATGTAAACAGAAGCCTGAGCACATGACAGAGATGTAATTTATGATGTAGCGTCACATACCTGAAAGTCCAGTAATGCAACAATGTTCTCATGTTTGAGCTCCTGCAGAAATGACAGAGAAAATCACTATTTGAATGGAGTATCCTTAATTTCTTTTACTTTAAACAGATGCTCAGATGGATTTCTACTCTCGGGGTTCCCTGTAGTCAGCAAGAAACATTTACTTTCACATGACAACTCTATGTTCAGAGAGAGATGATCATGCAGAGATAATCACTGCTCACATTTCACTCTTACATCTGGCAAATGTCCTGCTCTAGATATTGAAACACTCACAACAGGAAATGTTGTATTAGCACACCACTGGTCAAGTGATCTAAGAGGTCTGGGGGTCAAGGTGACGAATCAAATAAAGAAAACATCATTCTGAGGTTTACCACGGGACAGAAAGTGGTGTTTTGGTTGCCCTTCTCAGTTCCTCTGGTAGTGCTACAGATATGTGTCTTTTAAAGGAACATAATAACTTTGACTTACCTTCAGTATTTTGATCTCTTTCCCCAGTAGTGTCTGAGATTTGGCCAAGTTCTTCTTGTTTATGCATTTCACTGCCACCTCCCAGTCATGTTTCTAGAAGACAGCATTAAAAGGATGTTTTTTGGATGGATCTAGTGCCAGTTCACACTGCTCCTACACAATCCAAACAGCACTGCCACGTTCAACTGACCCAGGCCCGTTTAGGAGATGCTCCAGGTAGTGACCAGTGCCAATGCTACCATTTAGTTAGTGCAAATGCTAGATGCTAATGCTAACTACTAACAAACTCACCACACACAAGGAGACTATGACCTATCCCAGCCTCTCATCAACTGCACCAATAAAAGCGGGGTGGGGATACAAACTCTGGTTCAGGTAGGGGGTAGAATGTATAGAGCAGGGGTGGGCAATCCTGGTCCTCGAGGGCCACTATCCTGCATGTTTTAGATGTTTCCCTCTTCCATCACACCTGATTCAAGTGATCAGCTCATCATCAAGCTCTGCAGAAGTCTGATAACGATCCTGATCATTTGAATCAGGTGTGTTGGAAGAGGGAAACATTTAAAACATGCAGGATAGTGGCCCTCAAGGACCAGGATTGCCCACCCCTGGTATAGAGGGTGCTGAAGGTGGAGGCACCCTCTCTTGTATTTACATGTGTCACATAATGTGTTTATGCTTGAGCTTTTTGTCATACTTTTCATTCCTTTCATGCCAAAATCGTATGTAATTAACTTTGTGCCTTCTCTCTCCTGTAGTTTGTGCTTTGTCCTCTCTATCTCCTCTCCGTGTATCTTCCTGCAGCTCTTTGACCGTGCAGCTACATGTTTCTGATCTGCAGTTAATTGCTCCACCACCCTCCCCCGTGTTTGTTGTCCTCTTGTTTGTTTCCTCCCCCTTCACCCTCACCCCAGACATATGGCCGCCCTCCTGAGCCTGGTTCTGCTGGAAGTCTCTTCCTGGTAAAGCGAGTTTTTCCTCTCCACTGTTGCTCAAAAGAGTGTTTACTCAAACAGAAATGTTTGGATTCATTGGATTCCCCCTTTATAATATTATAGAGCCTTAGCTGTATAATATGTAGGCTAATACTGAAGGGTCTTAACCTTGATATTTAAATTAGTCATGCAAATTTGTGTAGTTTATAGTAGTGAAGGGGTTAGAAAGCACTTTAGGTCAGCATCTGTTGTTTTTAATGTGCTGGCAGCAGACATTTGTCGTGTTGACCTATATGTTAGTGAAATTTGGTACAGATTAAAGCAAATTTCCTGCTGAGATGGAAATCAGAGAGAAAGTCTGGTTACTGGTAGTTTTTTTTTACGACAATACAACATATTTCCTGTAATATAAGCAGTGCCCTTGTCAGTGTATTTCCTGATCTTACCGCTAACTGCTTTAGCTGTGTATTGCTATATTATCCTCTCATGTGGATGAAATGTATCTGTGTGCCATTTTACTAATGAAGCAACACAGATGCTATAGGCCTACATTTCCCCTGCGTGGCTGGTTTTTATATCTCAGGAGATGACAGAAAATCACTCTGACATGTCTGTAATCAAACTACCTTCACGCCTTTATATTTTATATGCTTTCATTCCGGGTATAAGTACATGTTTCAACATGTCTCTGAACGGCCTCTGTGTGCAGCTTTCTAATGGAAACACTACGTGTCTGCTGGCCTATATTTAAATTCACGACGCAGACGTGCAACATCTGCACCGTCTGCCTGCCTAAAAAATACACACAGTCTCCCAGTGATAATCCGTGCATTTGGGAAATGTGTTGCATGAATTCAGAAAGTATTTAGCGTTTTATATATTATCTATCTGCTATTTCAAGGAACATCCTGTCTGTGCTCCCAGGCCTCTTAAGGCCGTACAATGACAACAAATACACCAATGGTTAATAAAAGTCGATTCCAATACAAACAATCATTTAAATTGGGTTTTAAATAACCTGTGATTAAAACAGTGCATATAAAAGGAAGTGTGAGTAGTATTTAGGGATTAAACTCACCTCTCTGTGTCTGCCTTTGAAGACGACAGCAAATGCGCCATGTCCTATCAGGTCCTTCCGACTGAACTCAAATTTGCCCACCGTCTCCATGCTGAGCCAAACGTCCGATTTTATCCCACTAAGACCTGGACACACGACCAGGAGGCCTCAGGTCGCCCTTCTGGTTAGCAAGTCCTCTCTCCTCCGTCAAGTACTGGCAGCTGCAGGGATGTTCACCCCGTCTTTCACTTGCCATGGGCTGCCTTCCTGACAACAAACTGTCCTCCTCTCTCATGTTCGACAACGTTTTGGAGTTTGACTCCTAACAAAGTCGTACGACAACTTCCATGTCTGACAGTTCGGCTAACACTAAGTTAGCTAACTTAACGTACCGGAGTGTTGTTGTTGTTGCAGCTGCTCCCCCCTCGACGTGCCACCTTAAAAAGCAGCTCGCTGCGTTTTGTTTATATACAGCAGCTCCGGACTTGTGTCGTCTGAAGCGTCCAAACAGCGAAACAAGAGCGAACTGCGAACTCAAAAGACGTCGACGGCGTCTAATGACCACCAAAGAGTGAGAATATCCCCCGTAATGTTTTGGAAATTAGCAGCCGACTCGCCGAAAGTCACAGCATCGATGGTCCCAACAAAGCAGACGGCGTCCAGCCTCTGTGCCACGGCGCATGCGCAGCGCAATTACAGCTGTAGCCTTGACGTCACGCGTCAGTTCGTGTCAGCAGCCATAAAAAATGAAAGTGTTAAGTATTTGTTTTGGGTCGGTTAAACTGGTTTATTATCTCGATATCACTGTGTTGGAACACTGAATCAGACCAACAGACAGTTATAAGTGCATTTGCAATAATTATATTACCTTTATTTACATGGCCCCTTTAAAAAACAAGAGTTTACAAAGTGTTCTGACACACAAAGCAACAGCAGGAAACCTCGAGGGCAACATAGCAACAGGGAGCCAGACAGTAAAGCCAGACAAAACCAACACACAACTGACAGGTGAAGTGAATAACATTGATCATATTGGTACTATGTGGTGCTCTGCTGGAAAACCTTGGATTTTAACATCCGTGTTGATGAGACTTAGACACCCAAATAAACATTGTCCCAGAACAAGCACACTCTCTCATGCAAATGGCAATCCCAAATGTCACTGGCCTACCCCTGCAGGAAAATGCACCCCACCACATGGCAAAAACATCAAACAATCAGGAACATCTTGAGGAACATGACAATGGCCCAAGATGTTGATTTGACC
>OMNN01041408.1:0-15994 GCA_900302755.1 Chromis chromis
CTGAGCACATCCACATTTTAAAATGTAGTCTTAGTCATAGCGCCACCTATTGGTAACAGGACTTACATTTGCAGTTAAATTGCTCCAGATTTTGTGATAGAATCCTTAAAATTGCTCTGTGAGTCTTGAGTATTGTCCATGCTACAATGTGAAGCTTTTGAGTGTTCATGAAACGCTGTTGTCATGGCAACATATTTTGTCTGTGACACAGGAAGCCCGTTTTGACAGCTTAGGAAGCTCAAACAGTCACCAAAATTGTTACACACATCACCATCGACTCATTAAAAGAAATAGTAGGCTTATCAGGACTGTATGTGCTATAGCGCCGCCTACAGTATTTTTTAAATATTAGCCCCCGCATGCCATTTCACATAAATCTATGAAATTTTGTAGGCATATGTAGCACCTCGACGTCTGCCATGTCCCGACATGCGTGGGGGTGCGAGGGCCCGTTCATCGCTGCTTGCAGCTTTAATTTACTCTTGAGATTTTCCTACGGTGACATGTCAAGATGTCTTCTGGGGGGGGGGAAGGCCTCTTTATCTGATGATCACAGAGCACAAAGGTGTTACAGTGAGTCCTACTCGACCTCTGAAAGCACATGTACAGTATCGTCTGTGGATCTGGTTTCCAGTCATGTCGTCTCTGCTCGGTCTTGGAGGCTACATCTATAACAGGACACGTGTTTACACCGTGACATTTGGAAAAATTAGGTGTTATCCATGTACCCAACAGAGAGGGTCTGACGTAGAGACTCTTGAGTTGTATCAAGAGAAGTAAGTTCACAGATTAACTCACATTGAACCCCTCTCATACTGTATATGAACGACTCTCCATGAATCTGATGGCGTCTTCTGGGTTGGGTCTGAAAAAGCATCCTGGTCACTTTTTTTTTTTTTTTAAGTATTTTTTTGGGTAGTTTTTCCCATTTTTATTGATAGAGAGACAGGGTGAAAGGGGGTATAGAGGAGAGAGACATGCAGCAAAGGGTCTGCACCAACAATGAATGCAATCCAGATTTTGACACAACATTAGCAGGAGCTGAAGTTTATTTTGTTCCTCACAGCTGTTTGTAGAAGTCTTTCCTCTGAGTTTATGAAACAGCTGCAACATGAGACAGCAGCAGGATCCATATTGGTGTCTCCACAGCATTTAAGCTAATTATAAATTATCCCCTACATGGAGACGGGATCGATCAGGTGGGGTATTTTTATTTTACTGCTTGTAAAATAGTAGTCAGATGATCATCATGCATTGACGGAATATTCAGTTTTTAGATAATCATAGATAAACAAGGCTGTGAGCTGCGATGTACTGTCTAATCTGTGGTGGGTGAGTCTGAACTAAGGAACATGAACAGACCTATGTTTGAATGACGTCACTTTAACAGATTGATAAAGGCAGCAATGTTGTGTGTCCCATGTCTGAAAAAGGCTTCAAGATCCAACAATCGGAAAGCATTTTTGATAATCCAACAGTTAAGCGCTTATCTATACATCTGGCGCAAACAGAAATACCTTTATTTGGAGTTTCTGGCCACCTGACAAATATGAAAGTCCAGGTTTTTTGTTTTACTCTCAAGTAACTGATGGAAAAGGGCGCCCCGATAGCCTGGCGGATGTATTTTGTGGCCCACGTGCAGAGGCACTGCGACTGTGCCGGGTTCGAGTCCGACCTCGGCCATTTACCGCATGTCCTGCCCCACTCTCTCCTGGCTCTGTCCACTGTCCTGTCCTCTCTAATAAAGGCATAAAAAGGCCAAAAATAAATCTTTATAAAAAAAAGTAACTGTTGTAAAATGTCCGTTTGTTTAGCTACTAAAAGGTGTCCTATATATTATCAAACGTGTCCACCTGCTGTTAGGTCCTGGGCAGGTTGTGTACAGTAGGTTTTTAGAGTTTTCTCATTGAAAACAGCTGCCTGCAGTGACTAAAACAGAAAAGTTGTAGTTGATGAGACACAAACAGCTGAAACTTGCAATAAAGCTTCCTTGGAGCTCAGTGTAATAATCCTTTGGATATGACTCAATGAATGAAGCAAGTAATTGCATGGTGTGTTATGTGGATTGACATGAAGAATTACTCAACTGATTCCAATGAAGAAGATATTCCCAGCAGGAATTGTAACCCATATCTGCCCTTTCAAACCAAAGCAGAGGTGTGTGAGGCCTGTGTTTCCCCCTGTTGAGGGGCAGAGCCTCAGGTCCAGATCAGATAACATGTTGAGGTCTTTTAACACAAACTATAAACTCTGGTTTTCCAAAAGACATATTAGAAGAACTTTTCTATACCAAACTGTTCAGTTATGTATTTTTGTCTGCACTTCACTTTTGTTCTATTTTGTCAGGAAGAGGAATGCAGTAGAAAAGTGTTTGTATCTCAAGGGGGTTTTATTGTGATCTCAGTGCACGCTCCCCAGGAGAGTAGCAGGTGATTGAGTATCAAAGATGAGCTTCTCGTGATGGTAATGAGAGGCCGATCATGAGACTGCAGGAAGCCTGGAGTTCTTCGGTTCTGTAGGGGGATGGTGTGCATCGTAAAAGTAGTATCTAAAAAGGAGAGGCATGTGCCCCCCGATTCGTTCCCCCTCTCCACCTTCAGGGTACTGCTGCGGCCAGAAATAACTCCCTGTGGTCAAAGCACATGCTGGGCATGATTCAGATCCACGCGCTACAGTTTTAAGAACTCATCCTGGTTGCACGACGGACTAAGATGAACTCGGGTAGCTGGCAGTGATGCAGTTTGGAGAGGCAAGAATAGATCTGTAGTTTCTTTATTATCACAGAAAAAAAATAAAATATATAATTTCTTTTATTTATGTGTCCCTTTTGTTTCTCTCTTTATTTGTATGCTTTGCTTGTGTTTTTCTTTACTGCTGATACTGTCCTTAACCTCTGACTGTGAACTGTGAAGCAAAGACAAGCAAAGCAGGTGAGATTGTGACGTTCTGGTCCAAGGACTCACTGCTCCCTTTCCAGGTTCCACTACTGCTTTTGTTTCTCGACAGTCAGCTGTTCTAAATCATGTGCACGCATAAATGCAGCATCCAGATTAACACCCAGCAAGCACAATCAAATACAGCAAGATTAAAAATAGTCTTCAGCCTGTGCCTGTCTGAACTTTGCCCCTCTTGGCCAGTGGATGAGTTTTCTTGCTGTAACCAAATTAGTGTAGAGCTGTGGTTCGGCACTGAAAAGAGCAGTGGCTGGTTTCTCCGCAGACATTGCACTATATTAACCTCTCAGAACTTGTCCTTGTAGTACTCCAGTGCTTGAATGGTTGACTAGCCTAATTAAGGAGGACGATTATTAATGTGAAACCATGGCATAAATACATATAAATGACTGTACCCAACAAAAATAGTGGGGTTATAATGTCTGCTTATTGTTTTTAAGTAGTCTTGTATTAAGAGATGAACTCCCCCAGTATTACATAAAGTCTTTTTTCCAGGTGTTGGGAAGTGTAAAGTTGTAAAAAGCCCTTAATGACTGCAGAGGTAGCTGTAACAAGTCTGATGAAGTGCTTTAAACACATTTGTACAACGCCTACCGAGCAGCCAACAAAGAATGAGCAACTTCCTCGCGCTCCGTCATTATTTCCTCACTAGAGCCACCTCTGCCTCCCAATACTCAGAGATCTGGGGTTATAGTAACAGCCAATTCATGATTTCCACATCTGTGTCCACTAGGGTCTGAAAGGCTCCACGTGATGTAAGTTTCGTCATGTGCCCAAGTTAGCAAAGCCCCGTCGTCTGCATGCAGCCCAAACTTTGTGGCCGCACAGACTATAAGCACTGTGCATGTGTCGGACCAACAAATGATTATCAAAACTTGCAATAGAGCTTTAAGTTGCCATTTTGTCTCTTTGTGGTGATTTCGTGGTTGACACTTTGTTCATCTGAACAAAATTCAGTCACACCAACGACTTCTTTGACATCGGTTAGTTTGAAGTCAACTTCCTTGCAGCTAAGTCTAATAATTATTTGATTTCATCTCAGTGAATAAAACAAGTAGTTGCATGGTTTGTTGTGTGGATTGACATGATGAATTACTGAACTGAATCTGCTGAACTGAGCTTGTTTTAAGGAGAAGCTGGGCGAGGAGATTTGCTGTTATCCACACCTTTTTGATTCATCTTTAATACAGTTGTAATGGAAGCACTCGCTGCCAGACTTTGGCGGTGCTACATGCTTCCCATCAACAGAGCCCAAACACACAGTGTGAAGTTCTAAACTCTCCAGAAGTCCTGTGCTATGTCCACCCTCTGTGCTCAGTAGACCTTAGGAATAATGATATTGACATGGTGCTACAGCCCAGTCTGTAACTAACTGCTATGTCCTGTAAAAAGCACAAAGTCACAGTCAGTCTTTTAGAAACATCTACGGGAGCTCGTGTGTTTTTCTGTGTTTGATATCAGCGTCAGTGTGGTCGTGTGCGCAAACCAACTTATTATAGTATGAGTAGCACATGTGCAACTGCTGTCAGTGTTCAAAGTCTACATCAGTAAGTGCACAAGGATGGGGACGCCCCGATGGCCTCGTGGTTGTGTCGCGTGGCCCACGTGCAGAGACGTGGCGGCTGACCTGGGTTCGGGTCGGGCCTCGGGCATTTGCCGCATGTCCTTCCCCGCTCTCTCCCGTTTCCGGCTCTATCCACTGTCCTGTCAGATAAAAGGCGAAAAAGCCAAAAAAATAAATCTTAAAAGTAAGTGCACGAGGATGCACAAACTATGAATCTGCCTTAAGTAACCAGTGTTGCCTCGCTTTTATGAGACCAGCTGACTGATCAGCTGACTGGACTTTTTGGGAAGGGGGACCTCAGCAAACTGGAGCTAAAACTGTTTCAGACAGAAGGTCAGAAAAGCTGCTGCAGCGGTGAACAGTATGATCATCAAAGCATGAAACATATTCCAGTCGACCCCAAAGTATAATTATAAGCCTGTAAATGTGCATAATGTGGGCTCTTAAAGTGATATAGCCTTGCTTTGGTTGATTACTCCAGTTAAATTATAAAAATCTGGTGTTGTGGAGTCAGAAACAGGTGAATAAGGTAGAGCTCACTTCTCATCTCTGTTTGAGGCGAGGAGCTCAGGGTCATGTTAGCTGCTAATATAACTCACAGTAAAAGAAAAGCTGAGATTGTGGATAATGTCAGGTTTTACAGGAAAGAAGAATGCAAGGACTAAAAAGATGGTATCTCTTGTATGGCTGCATTAATATTTGAAGTCTTTTTGAAGTTCATTGTGAGTCTAACAATCTTATAGGAGTGCAGCATTAAATTAAACCATTCAGAAAATTGAAACCTGACATTTGTCATCGAGTTTCAGCTTCATGAAAACCAGTTATGTGACGATGACTGCCAAACTTTTAGCGTAGTTTCAGTTTTGTAATTGAATTTCTTAGGAAGAGCTCTGAAAAATTACACATTGTCCCTCCAGCTACATTCCCTTTCTTGGGCGCAGTGAGTCCTTGGATTTCTTTCTTTTGTTTATATCCTGTAGGTGTTAGGAGCAGCAGAGTCTTGACTGGACATGTCAGTGGTTCTGGGTGTGGAGAGAGATTGTTTGCATGTATAACAAATGGTACCAGCAATCCGTTGTACTTGTCACTCCTTCTCAGTAAGTTTACACTTGAGCCAGACCTTAACGTGAGATCCGAGAGTCTCTAAGCAACAGTTCAGACCAACACATCTACTAACAGACAGTGGGCAGTAGTTTATGCTTGTTGCTACTCGCCAAACTATTCATCCCGTCTTCAAAACAAAGTTGCAGAACATCCATTAGGCCTCTCTGTGTGTCTGTTTCCTCATCGCTCTGTGTTTCTTCTCTGCAGGGCGGCAACAACGCAGGACACACAGTGGTGGTCGACTCGGTGGAGTACGACTTCCACCTCCTCCCCAGCGGCATCATCAACCCCAAGGTCACCGCCTTCATTGGTGTGTAACACGCAGAAACACATTTGTGCTCTCTACAGTTATGCACAGTTCCAAGGCCGGCCATTCCTTCCTCGCTATTTTCTCAGTGAATTGATCGAGATCCCTTTTAGCCGGCTGCTCGTCGTCGCTGTTACAGCCTCCATTTTGACGACTGCTCCAGTGAGTGTGATCAGCTTGACTCGGAGCCAGACTGCAGACTGCATCACATCCACTCATCTGCAGTAACTTCATTAGCTAATGGGATCCTACTCTTTTTTTTTTTTTTTAAGGCCCTCTACACATCTGCACTTTAACATGTACGGCTGAACGATCCGTCTTCATGTTTCTGCTTTTCTCTCTTTGATGTATCACACATTAATGCTGTTCTGCAGGCTTAAACACTCAGGGAAGCTTAAAACATGGGCGACATACATTTTCTGCAACCATATACATATTTTTTTTTTAAATTAACTGCACCACCAATGTATTTTGTGTTTTCTCGCCCTTTTTATTCTACATTTTATCACAAAAAGCGTTCCCCAAGCTGTTCTCATCACTATGCAGGCTTTATAGGACATCAAACACTTACTACATGTTAAATTTGGTGGAAGGTTCAGCAATGAAACTGTGCTAAGGACACCTATCCTCCCAGCTAATTCATGCTTGGTACATTGAGCTTTTTAGGAAGCATTAGGAAATGTTAGATCCAGTGATTGCATTGTGTTGTATTTTCCTCCGTAGACGTGATCAAAATGTCTCCCTCCAAGTTTTAGATCACCATTTGGGTGTGTCGAAGGTGTTAAGGTTGTTTTATAATGCTTTTCCTTACTTTCTATCATCTATGGAATATAAGATAAGATCAACTTTATTGATCCCACAGTGGGGAAAGTTCACCGTTACAGCAGCTCAAAGACAGCGGTATAAGGGCAGTTTAAGATTATAATATATACACAGTACAAAATGGCAGAGAATCATTATATACAAAAGATGAGAATGTTACAATATTGGATGTTCACATTAAACAAGGCCAAGGCTTCAAATATTGTGGTAACTGTATGTAAAATTAACCCCTGTGAGAAAAAAGTTCAGACTCTCAGCTTCCAACAGTTTTTTTCTAATTTCCTGCTGAGCTACAATTTCATTTAGCAGATGCTTTTATCCAAAGTGACGTACATAGGTAAGTAAGAACCTTGCCTAAGGGGGTTGTTGCAAGAGGTCCCGGGTTCAAATCCCGGACGAGCCCCCAAATATGTTACGTCCCCGTGATCTAGGGGATGAGGGGAGTAACAAAGAAAGTGAATGGAAAGTGAACAGAAAAATGAACCGATTGTGTAGCAAAAGAGCTATTTATTTACAATAGAGGAAGCAAAACTATGGTCAACTGAAAACGAGCTTAGTAACAAACAGAAGCCGATTCTAAAAAAAAAAAAAACACAACCAAACTCTTGGTTTAGGCAGGTCCCACGAAGACTAAACACACACAGCTCTCTCTCTGGTTGCCGATCTGGCCCACTGGCCCCGATGATCAGGATCACCTGGTTTTTAAACTCCACGTTGATTGTGGATTGGCCACAGGTGCACCTGGCCACACCTGCTGGGCGTAACCTGCAACAAGAAAACGCAGGAAAACCACACAACCTACCGACACAAAAACTCGGCACCAAGGGCCCTCACAGGATACCTGCACGCTGTGATCAGGATTTGAACCACCGATCTCCCATGCCAAGGTTTGGGGTGTTACTCACTGAGCTATCCAGCTGTCAACGTCTGAGCTGACGTCAGCTCATCATAAGGTTCTTTCCATGTTTATCTGCTTCAGGCACAGCACTACAAAGTCAAACTGCGATCTTTTCTTGTAAACTTATGTACACCTTCTGTGTCTACTTGAGTCATATTACAGGTATTTAATCCACTCAAGCGTACAAATCACCAGAACATCCATGCTGGCAGGAGGATCAGCAAGCACATGCTTCTGCAAGGCCTGGCAATCATAGGAAAACTGGCTTTTAGGAAGGGGAATCTTAAACGGCTTGTTTCAGACAGCAGATGAACTGAGCGGCTGCATAGAGAATCAGTATAAGATAATTAAGGAACTGTGAATCATGCAGCGCTATTTGAGTGGAGTCCCAGAATCAAAATATAGAAGTGTAAATGAGCATAACTGGTCCCGTTTAATGAGACACCAGATTAGTCTGTGAGCTTCAGTAGCAGCATTTTTATTACTACTTTTCATTAAAAGCTGGAAAATTATTATTTCGGCTAAACTGAAATATATATAGCTTCAGCATGTCTCCCCTTGATAGTGCAATTTTTAATATATATGGGTATTTTTTATTGATAATAATGTTGATCTGTCAGTCAGTCCACTGCTTCAATCCGGACTGAAACAAATCATCACCCAATGGATCAAGTGCAATGAAATGTGGTGCAGAAATTCACAATCCCCCAGATTATGAATCCTTGTTGATCCCCACAACTTTTCCCCAAGTACCAAGAGCAAGTTTTCACTTATTCTGCAAAATATCCCGACATCTAGATGGATTGGTAACAGTTTCCTCTAGCCAGCACCACAATGAGGTTCACATTTGTGGTTTGCCATGAAATTTAGTGCAGACATTCATGTCCTCATCAGGATGGACTGTAATCATTTTCACAATCCCTTGACTTTTCACCACTTCGACATCTCTTTTTTGTTCAATACTTGTGATATATGGTAAAATTCTTGCACTAATGATATCCGAACAGGGGAACATATATGTAGTTTTTTTGTGCTAATTAGCTATAGTTAGCAGGTTAACATACTGAAGAAAGATGGTAGACATTATGAACCCGAATTATCTGGTGAATGCACAAAAAGCCTGGCTGCTAATGGCCATAACATGTATTAAAGAGAAGATGAAGCAGTTTAAGCTCCAGAGATTGTATTAGCAACACTAGTGTCACTTATAGCCTTGTAAGCATACATCCCACACCTGATAGTCATCAACTGTAGACTGTAACTTTGTGCACAGCAGCTGGATAGCTGAGTGACTAACACCCCAGACCTTGGCATGGGAGATCGGTGGTTCAAATCCCGGTCAGGGCGCAGGTATCCAGTGAGGACCCTTAGGCAAGGTCCTTAACGCTGCCCTACCTATGTATGTCGTTTTGGATAGAATATTATTGTACCTGCTGGGCAACAGCATGTTAGCGCTGTGAGGATGTTAGCATGCCACTCTTAGCATTTAGCTCACATAACTGCTAATGAAGCTGTTGCCGCTGAGAAGGGGAATAACATGCAGTAAAGGTCCAGCCAGCCAATAATCGAACCGTCGACTTGCTACACAGATCATTTGGTCTCATCAGCCATCAGGTTTTACAGTTTTAAATTAAGCCATTGATAACTTTTTCTGAGCAGAGTTGCTGATAGAGGCCACAAACACCACAAAACAATAGACGGTTGCTTTTACTGCTTTCATACTTTGAGCTCTCGTCAGATGTTTTGGCACCTTTTGTAAGGAACGTCTCGATCTCTCTTGCAGCAACAGATAAACATTTAATATTAATGATAGTATTATTGATTCTAATTGCTCTATAGTGCTAAAGTGGAGGCATGTTGTTATTTTTATTACAGTCATTTTCTCTCCTTTGTGTGAAAGTATTCATGGTCTGCAGCACTGGGAGCAAATTCATGTTCAGGTGTTTCCTGTTCTTGCGCTGCGAACGGTTTCTACCTGCACATTCACTCCCACGATGTCTTTAAAAGGAGAGTTTGTTGCTTTTGATCCCATTTCTTACATTTAATGTGGTCAGAGTAATTACCTCACCTCCTCCACTTAATGCAACCCAGTTAAAAGATAATTAGACGCAGCTGTTTGAATACTCTCATGAGCAGGCGCTGCCTAACAGACGTACTTCTCTTAACATCACAATTAGACTGGCAGCGCACACCGGGGCCTTTCTTTACGACAGATGCTGAATTTGTTTTTTATTAGACTTCAGGTTGCACAGAGAGCTTAAGCAATGAGATTGTGTGCAAGATTTAACATGAATACACAGAAGGATGATTATAAATGGAGTGGACATATCAGTAGAGTGTTGCACAGTAGAGAAATCCTGATCAAGTTTTTGGACTGAATCCGAGTCCTTTAATGTTGAATAAGCTGGTTACTTAAAAATTACAGGTGCTTTCTGGTACATTTGGTACATACAGTATATGTCTTGGTCCAAACACTGAATGTCCTGATTCAAAACAATTAAATTAAGCCTTAATTATTGAGCTTCAACTGAAGTTACCTAAAACTGTCGTGGTGTAATCGCAGAGACGGAAGATGCTTCGTTCTGTTTGAGCGGTTGGAGCTGCAGAAACAATCAGTAACCTGATTACAAACACTGGCTGCAGAGAGACAAACATAATCAAGTTACTCACAGAATTAGCACTAATTAAAGATCGCTTCGTTTACCTACTGCTGCCGACGTTTGCCATTTAAGCAGTGAAAGTGATGAGAAAAATAAGAAGCTACTTACTAGATGTGACCAGAGGAGAGACAATGCGTTCCTCTGTTAGTGTTCTTGTGCCTGGAGTCATACACAAACTGAATTTTCACCCTTATCTAAAGCAAAATGCTGCTTTTGTAGAGAAGCAGCTCTGCAACACCAGCAGGCTGAGGTAAACAAACACAGCAGAGTACTGTAAACAGAGGCTAGTGATTTGATCAGGTTTATTTTAGCAGATACTGATCCATTAAAATAAGCCTGGATTGGCCTCGATATCGATCCTCGGAGCTGCCCGGGCTGCGGCTCTGCTTCCCGGCATCACAAACTGCAGCATCCAAAATGATCAGGCAGCCAATCGACACCTGTCTGAAACTGTTTCAACAAAACCTGAACTCTGTAACCTTCATGAAGGAAGGATTTAGGATTCAGCTACAGTCTGAGTTGTAGGAAAAGCACAGATGTTCCTGATAATATTAATGATGACTACGTTCTATACAAATGTCCTAGTAAGACGTTGGCAGCATGACAGTAATCATCATTTTATTGAATTTTATTACTTACAGCTGTGTTTTTTCTGCTGTGACCTATGAAAAAGGCCTGTTGCAGGGTTGTTGTGTTATACTGCATTGGTTTTAGTTCAGTGTACCTTAATAAACTGTGTCTATGAGGTATTAACATACTGCAAAATACATTTACAGCATCCATAAAGTAGTTACCACTAAGCAGAGAAGAAAATTGAACATAAAACTCTGTTAATGTCATTCTTTTTAGAGTCTGAAGGTTTAAATTAGCTCCACTTCGACCAGTTAGATATTTGAAATGCTGTGCACCTGTTAATGCATCTGTAACAATCACCCAAATAATAAAATGTAGTACATATTTGAAACTTCTGATACTTAAACCCCTTTCTGCAGGTGAAACAAGTTGCTCAGTAACCCAAACTAAAGTCTGTAATATACAAACGCAGCTCAGACAATTGCTGGACAACCTAAAAGCTACAAATGTGTGAAATTAGAAGCTTATATGTGCTACTGCTGTTTTGTAATTATGTTTTTATCGTAACCAAGTGCATAATTTTTATATTAAAGGGTGTTTAAAGGCATTTAAAAGCACTTTGAACATTTTATTTTCCCACCAAAAAATAGCTTTCGATTATAACAAGAAAAACTGTTTTTATTTGGAATATATTCCAATAAAATGTTTGTTATTTAAGCCAATAACCACAGAGGAATGTAAAATCCGGTAAACAGGGTGTTAATGTATTAATCGTATGTACTTTCACTTGTAACCAGAGTTTTTCATGGCTCAGAATGGGCCTTTTGGGGAAACTGTGCACTACAATGATGATAATTTGTCCATGTACATTTAAAACAATGTGTCTTTGTCACAATATTTGACAAGAACTATACATTTTATTGTTATTTCTGTCCATTTCATGAACAAAAACTATGTTTATGCTGGTGATTTTCCTTCAGCGCTGGCTAAAAAAGGGGGAGGTAGTGGCCTAGTGGTTTGTGAAGCGAACTTATAACCGGTGGGTCGCCGGTTCGAGTCCCTGGACTGGCAAGAAGTTGAGGCGGGAAAGTGAGAGCGATATGTATAGTTAAAAAATGCAGAGAAGGAATTACCTCAAGGGGATCAATAAAGATTAGATTATTAGATTATTAAAACCTCTTTGGAAGTCACCTAAAATTCATCTGCAGTAGTGGTATTGATAGTTATACTTAAGTGTAAAGAGAGAGAGAGTATGTTTTCTTCACACTCTTATAAAAAATATTGAGGGAGGATCTAAGAAGTGTTTAAGGAAAAATATCACCTTGCAGAAATGGTTCACAACCCACGGATCTATACATCCAGTCAGATTTTGTTTAAGATTTGTTTTCCTAAGGGGTCACAAGCCACAAAGTTGGGAACCACTTGTGTAAATCAAGTTTTCACTCAGTATGGTGCTTAAACTTAGATGTCTGTTTTCTTTTTTTTTTTTAACCTCAGGAAACGGTGTAGTGATCCATCTTCCAGGCCTGTTTGAAGAGGCAGAGAAAAATGAGCGCAAAGGGAAAAGTGAGTGACATACAGTTCCTTTTTAAATATATATATATATATGTCAGGCAAGAACAACAAGGCTGTGCTTTCATGTTCAGTGTTGAGACTCAGATTGGATTTATGTGTTTAGGCCTGAAAGACTGGGAGAAAAGGCTGATCATCTCCGACAGAGCACACATCGGTAAGTCCTCCCAGGTCCTCCCCCTGGACTCTTTTATTTTAATCTGCGCGTGGAAGGTTGAATGCATGCACGAAGAAAAGAGTGTTTGCGCGGATGTGTGAGTCCTGCTTTCTCTGAGGTGTGTGAGAGTGTGTGTCCCCTCTCTCCCTCCTCCGCAGTGTTTGACTTCCACCAAGCGGTTGATGGCGTTCAGGAACAGCAGAGGCAAGAGCAAGCAGGCAAGAAGTAAGAAACCTGTTGCTTGAAAATGGCTGCAGCACACACACACTAATACACACAGTGAAACACACACCATGATCACAGACGTGGGAGGAGAGATCAGATCAGTTTTCACATCTGTTTGAAAAAAAAAAAAAGCAGCTGACTAATTTTCCTGGACGTATCTTGAGTCTTATGACTCACTATATCATCCACGGACATTCATACACCTTTGGCTCATGATCAGCTGTTCAGTCTCTTTGTAAACAAGAACTTTAAAGACTAAAGTAGATCACGGATTCAACAGAACAAAACTTCTTGCATTCCTCAGCTCGGATTAGTTGCAGGTGTAAAGTGTTTTTGACAGCAGTGAGTCTCTACTCTTTTCCCTCTGGATGATTTTGGAGGTCATTCATATTTACTGTCACAGATTCAACACTGTTCCACATATTATACACTAAACTGCACAATTAACACACAATAATATTGATTAACTTGCAAATTGCGGTGTGCAAATGTTATTACAGTCATAATACTGTATGATAACTTTCACTCAAAGAAAAAATTATTACGTCAGTCTGTACTAAACCACAGTATATTGTATATTTACCATAAACAATCACTGTTCCCTGTAGTCTTGTTTGTATTCCTAACTTTAACAAGGCTCTGGTCTTTATTTACAGACTTAAAGCAGCTATATTAATTGTAGATGTATCAAATGACAATGTGAAAATGACTTTATGGAGTTTTACAGTGAGTTTCAGCCCAAACATTTGTTGTGGTCCACCTCATAGCATCATTTTTCTGTACTGTATATAAAGATAGGCATCATCCATAAGTTTCCTGTATTCTGAACATCTCTGGACCATGGACTGTACTGTAATGACACCCAGCTATCTCTCAGAGTCTCCACAACCCTAATTTTGCCCACCTTTAGGTATTATTTCCATCTAAATGTGTGAGTTGTATACAAATCCACCCACTGTTTAGTTGTCGTAAACAGAGAAATTAGCTATAGAGACCAAAACCCTTTTTATACGAGGCTGTAAACGTGTTTATTTCTACTGTAAAGTTAGATATTTAAACATGGAGGTCTATGGACATCGACTTGCTTTATGAGTCGGCCTCAAGTGGACGTTTGTGGAACTGCAGCTTCTGTAATTCTTCACCACCTGTGGTTGCCGCTAGGTTATTTTCATAGAGGAAGCTCGGAAACCCAACTGTACACTACCTGCTCATCAGATAGACGACGATGTTGATTGAAGATGCAGCTAAAAAGACAGATATTCCCCTCAGGAGTTGGAAGAGACCAAAACAGAGCTAGAAGAGAAGGAAAAATTGACTTAAATGTTGCTCTGTTACTGCTAAATGCGTTAATAATGAGCTTTTTACTGATTTAGTAGTTTTAATTACAGTAGTTTAAAGTTTGTCAAGATGACAAGTGTAAGTTTTGGAAGGCACCACCTACACTAAACAACACACTGGTTGTTTCAGAGCTAATCTAGAGGGAATTAATTTTAATGATTAAACAAAAGGCTAACAAATAAAACAGAAAAAGCAGTAGAAACAGCCAGTATTGATCCCTGTGGGGGACATATTCACAATATATGTATTCTTTAATAGAAATTATTTACTTAAGATGAAACAGAAACCTACATTTCCTCCTTTATTTATTTGCACATACATTTATCTTCAGTTTCCACATGTACACAGCTGTCTTTCCACAGTTACACGAGTATAATCTCAGCTCTGCTCTACTTGGAGGCGTCCTCAGAGACATCAGAAGGTAAACAGACTGAGTAGCAGCCCTGAAGCAAATTGAGTTTTTAAACAGCAAACAGAGAAGCAGGACTTCATTATCAAGTGACTGAATGAACTAACAGGTTCATGCTGATGGTCAGATTCCCTCTCCCTTTACAAAGCTACACTTATTTTAAGTAATAAATCCAGTAGTCTTGTTCCATTTCCCTCAAATATAAAACATGTCTTTCTTATTCGTTGCTCGTACAGGCAGTGAAGCAAGCCGGCGTATGTGAGGAATGTTAAACCGAGCCCGAGGACGATTCAGAATGTTAAGCTGAAGGGAGACCCAGTGTATTCCTGTTCAAAGCTGGGTTCTCTTTATGTGCTCAGCAAACTAAAGCCCCCAAACTCCCTGCCAGCTCCTGTGTGTGTCTGTGTGTGTGACAGAGTGTATTTTCACCCTTAATGGCACCGTCATTATAAGCTTTCAGCCGATTGTTATGCCAGTCTGGTGGATTTCCAGCATCTCCAGGCATGTTGCAGTACGAGCTCTGCTGGAAGTCAGAGTCCGATCACACAGGAATATCACAATAAAAACAAAGGTGTGTTTGAAATTACAATTATGCACCTCTGATCTTAATTTTGAAATCTTGTACAATTAAGTTTGTAAGTTTTAATTCTGTGTTCAAAACATTAGGTTGCTGCATGTACTGATAATATAGAATCAGGCCAAAATCATTTACTTGTGAGCACTTCAGAATGAACTGTATACATCTGGATGAACCCTACAACAGATCAGAACATTTTAAACTTGATGCATGAACTTGTATTTGCAGTTTTCTTAAATGATGTAATATTTTCGACAGATTAGCCAGACTTTAGTGTTAATTCGGGTCTCTTAAAACTCATAAAAGCACAATTCTGATTCATAGAGAGAGAGACTTTCAGCCCTGTAGCTTCACTAAAATGCTGCAAACATGCATTAAAGTCAAAGTTAGAAATTATTTAACTTGTTGTACAAAACGTTCATCTTACTGCAAATATATATAATTTATGGATTCCATTTTAGTGGGCAGTGGTGGCCTAGTGGTTTGTGAAGCGAACTTGTAACCGGTGGGTTGCCGGTTCGAACCCCTGGACTGGCAAGAGGTTGAGGTGGGAAAGTGAGAGCGACCGCTTGTCCCAGTCACCACCACTGTGGGCCCTTGAGCAAGGGCCTTAATCCCTGACTGCTCCCCGGGCGCTGCACTGCGGCAGCCCACTGCTCCTAGTATGATAGTTGAGGTTAACTTAGAATAAGATGGGTAGAATGCAGAGAAGGAGTTTCCCCAAGGGGATCAATAAAGGTTAGATTATGATTATTATTTTATTATTTAGCTCTGCTGTAAGATCACTGTCACATCTACCTCTAAAACGTATGTTTTCAAACACACTGTCTACAC
>OMNN01041410.1:0-10917 GCA_900302755.1 Chromis chromis
GGACAAATATTATAACTTTACTTTATTATCATTGATAATAAATAGATAAATAAATATATGGCATAAAAATAACATCAAATCAACAGGGATGTTTAGTCGAGAGCAGCAAAGAATTCAAGCTAGCTAGCGAGTTCTACAGCAAAGCTAATATAGCATAGCATTATTAGCTAAATATAAGGTCAGCTCGTTAGCTAGTGCTACTCCAAGCTAATATAGCATAACCTTGTTCGCTTAATAAATCAGCTAGTTAGCTGGTGCTACGGCAAGCTAATATAGCATAACATTATTGGTAGCATTATATTATTAGCTTAATATAAAGTCAGCTAGTTAGCCAGTGCTACGGCACGATAATATAGCATTTCATTACTAGCTTAATGTGAAGTCAGCTAGTTAGCTAGTGCTACGGCACGCTAATATAGCAAAACAGTGTAATAAAAGGTCAGCTAGTTAGCTAGTGCTACGGCAAGCTAATATAGCATAACATTATTAGTGTAACATAAAGTCAGCTTGTTAGCTAGTGCTACGGCAAGCTAATATAGCATTTCATTATTAGCTTAATGTGAAGTCAGCTAGTTAGCTAGTGCTACGGCACGCTAATACAGCATAACATTAAGCTCTTAATATGAAGTCTGCTAGCTAGCTAGTGCTACGGCAAGCTAATATAGCATACATTTAATATAAATACGTTATATACGTTTAATATAAAGTCAGCTTGTAATATCACTAGCTGATTTCTGCATTTTCTTTCTTTTTAAAAAATGTAGTCAAAGATGGGATTTTTCATGATGAATTCTATTTTTTTTTAAATATTTTAACTCACCTATAATTACAAATTTTTTAATATACTTATCCAATATTACAGATTCTGAATCAATGACATGATGAGAAATAAGAGCATTTCAGGTTTTTATCTTTAATAGTTGTTGAGATGTTGTTGCTCAAACAGCTTAAAAGTTCAATGTGGAAAAAAAATCTGCTAAAAGTGGGACGACAGGCAATTTAGCATTTAATATATCAAGATAAACTTTCATAGGTAGCATTTTAAATATGAGTTCATAATAAAAATATAAGCAAATTAGAGATGGTCGAGCCAAACACCTTAACTCTGTGTTAATTTTTCCTTTCATTTGTCGCCCATCTGCAAGCAACAACTTTAATCTTCTATCAAAGTAAACAACTATTATGTGCCTGATAATTAATGCACTCTAACGATGCTTTAAACTCTAAACTACTTCCTTGAACTTAACCGCCTGTCCTGTTTTTCTACATTTGTAATGTCAAACACAGACGAGAGCCTCAACTCGTCTGTCAGCGTCGTTAACGAGCCGCCCGACCAGTTTGGTTTCAGTTTTCATTTCTGCACAAGCTTCCAGAGAAATCGAGCATCAACGTCTCGCTGCAGATTTTCCAGAAACACAGCCAGAGCACAGAGGACAGACAGTTAGTTGTTTTTCCTCTGCAGACTTGTCAAACAAGATGGCAGCTGCTAGTTTAACAGACACGCGTCCCTGATTCATTTATGGAAATCAGGTTTGGACCGTGACGGTGCAGAATCCTCCAAACACTTGATCTCCTGCAGGGTTCGGCCTCGCGTTGACCCCCCGGCCGACCTCCGCTGTCCCAGTAGGGTTGGAGACGTTTCGCCGTCTCTCTGGAGGAAACGTTCGCCATCAGTCATCCCTCCTCTGCTCCTTTGTTCGGCCTCGTTTTCTAACAATGAAGCTGCAGAAACGAGGATCGAAGGGAGGGAATCGGCTTGGAGTCAATCTGGCTCCAACGGCAGATTCTCTCCAGCATGTTTCCCATCTGACATCCTGACAAAAGACCCTGACGCTTCGTTACTGAAGGCAAAGTGTTGCTTTGTCATGTTGCTTTAACCCTTTAAGACCTGAGCCTCAAAATGTCCACCTGGTCTTTGTTTCTTATCTTGATGACAAAAGGGTCCAAAAATGTCCTGTGAGTGCTGGTGCCCATTTTTTCGTTGCGCTTTACAGCCAATAAAGTGTCATTACGGTAATTTTACGGTAATTTCATCCTGCGGATTCCTGGGGGGGCACGAATGAAATTACCGTAATGAAAATGTCGTTGCGATTTACAGCCAATATAGTGTCATTATGGTAATTTTAGCCAATAAAATTACCGTCAATATAGGACAATAAAATTACCATCAATATAGGACACATTATGGTAATTTTACGGTAATTTCATCCAGTGGATTCCTGGGGGGGCACAAATGAAATTACCTTAATGATCGTAGTGACAATGTGGTTGCAATTTACAGCCAATATATTGTCATTACGGTAATTTCATCCAGCGGATTCCTGGGGGGGCATGGATGAAATTACCGTAATGACAGTAATGACAATGTTGTTGCACTTTACAGCCAATATAGTGTCATTACGGTAATTTTACGGTAATTTCATCCAGCGGATTCCTGGGGGGGCACGGATGAAATTACCGTAATGACCGTAATGACAATGTTGTTGCGCTTTACAGCCAATGTAGTGTCATTACGGTAATTTTTCGGTTTCATTCAGGGTACGAATGAACGAATGAAATTACCGTAATGACACTATATTGGTTGTAAAGCGCAACGTCGTAGTCATTTTACGGTAATTTCATCCAGTGGATTCCTGGGGGGGGGGCACGCATGAAATTACCGTAATGACAATGTTGTTGCGCTTTACAACCAATATAGTATCATTACGGTAATTTCCTCCAGCGGATTCCTGGGGGGCATGGGTGAAATTACCGTAATGACAATGTTGTTGCGCTTTACAGCCAATATAGTGTCATTATGGTAATTTTACGGTAATTTCATCCAGTGGATTCCTCGGGCGGGCACGGATGAAATTACCGTAATGACCGAAATGACAATGTCGTTGCACTTTAGAGACAATATGGTGTCATTAGGGTAATTTTACCGTAATTTCATCCAGCGGATTCCTGGGCGGGCACGGATGAAATTACCGTAATGACAATGTTGTTGCCCTTTACAGCCAATATAGTGTCATTACGGTAATTTTAGCCAATAAAATTACTGTCTATGTAGCCAATATAGGACACATTATGGTAATTTTACGGTAATTTAATCCAGCGGATTTCTGGGGGGGCAAGAATGAAATTACCGTATTGGCTGTAAAGCACAACGACATTGCGCTTTACAGCCAATATGGTGTCATTGCGGTAATTTCATCCTGCAGATTCCTGGGGGGTCACGAATGAAATTACCGTAATGACCGTAATGACAATATCGTTGCACTTTACAGCCAATATGGTGTCATTACGGTAATTTTACGATAATTTCATCCAGCGGATTCCTGGGGGGGCACGAATGAAATTACCGTAATGACAATGTTGTTGCGATTTACAGCCAATATAGTGTCATTACGGTAATTTTACGGTAATTTCATCCAGCATTCCTGGGGGGGGCAAGAATGAAATTATTGTAATGACACCATATTTGACACCAGTGCCTCAGTTTTCAGAAACCGTTTGATTTTTTTCCGATAGCACAAACGGTGACATATTTACGTCATTCCAAAGTGCGCTAGCCCAAACGTGTCGCCGATGACGCGCTAGGACTTACAGGGTTTAATTAATTCGGCTGCAGGTGGGAGATTCTGAGCTCGACTCTGTGATACCAAGTTCCCTCTTTTTCATCTCTTCATCTGCAGCTCGCTCAGCCGACGAGGACTTAGAGGCTGTTTGTCACGAGGAACCCAACAAACCCCCTTTAATTCCTCTAACATGGCGAATGTAGGTCACTGAGATCTGAGGCTTTATCTCCTGCACGTCCAGGCTCGTTGCTCGTTTCCTGCAGAACCCGTCTGGACTGCCGGCATGTTTGTGTGTTTGCATGACGACGCTGCTGTGTCCGTTCTGCTTCCACCCTCGGGGCTTTGTGCAGAACTGGGTCAGGCTCCCGTCTCTTCCCATGCTAGCCTTCCTCCTCCTCCTCCTCCTCCTCCTCCTCTGTCATATTCTGCTGTATCGGTGGGTTCTGTGCTGTCGCCCCCTCGCTGGCATCGCCTCAAAGAGAAACACCAAAGCATGACTAAGGATGAAAGCGGCTGGTAAGCGGCTGTGATCAAGCGTTCTTCTGCATGCATAATCCAGAACGATAATAATAATAATAATAGCCACATATATGGGTTACATTTCACTTCTTGCATGTGGAACACTCGACGGTTCATTCTGGGAACATTAATCCGTCACTTCTCTGCTGTTTAACTGGGTTTGGGTCAGAATAAGTGGCTCCTTAAGCTCCTCCTGAGGGATCCGACGGGTTCCCAGACTGATGGGATGTTCTGGCTGTTTGGACACGATCAGGATACCTCCACATCATAGAGTCCAGCAGACAGAACGGCCTCAGCTGACCGGCTTCTACCCAGGAACGTTTTATAAAAATGTTAGATAATGTTGTGGGAACGTTTCCTGTAATCTAAAATATGAACAAAGATGGAACATTTTGGCTGCAATGTTCTGAGGATGTTTTGTGGACGTTCTGCTATTCTGCTATTCTCGATGCAATGTTTGGAAACTGTTTTAAGAACATTTCTTAGAGCATCTTTAGAGAACTTTATCCTGCTTTTAAAAAGAACATTATGGGAACTAAAACAAAACTACCAGCTAAAAACTTTACTAGTTTTTTGCTATAAAATGTTCCCACAATGTTACATGATAACAAAGGAAGAACGTTCTCGATGCAACGTTTGGAAAATGTTTTAAGAATATTTTTTAGAGCATCTTTAGAGAACTTTATCCTACTTTGAGAAGAACATTCTTGGAACTAAAAAAAACAAACTTCCAGCTAAAAACATGACTAGAACTTTGCAGAACTTTCTCAGAACGTTTTTAGAACAAATAAATTCTAGCTGGGTCCAACAAGCAGGGGACGTTCCCACAACGTTATCTAACATCTTTATAAAACGTTCCTGTAATCTAAAATATGAACAAAGATGGAACATTTAGGCTGCAATGTTCTGAAGATGTTCTGCTATAAAATGTTCCCACAGCGTTACATGATAACAAAGGAAGGAGGTTCTCGATGCAACGTTTGGAAAACGAGGACATTTTTTTCAGAGCGTCTTTAGAGAACTTTTTCCTGCCTTTAAGAAGAACGTTCTGGGAACTAAATGAAAACTTCCAGCTGAAAACGTTAATAGAACTTTGCAGAACGTTTCGTTTATATGAGCTGCAAATGTACCAACAAGAAAAGGACGACGCTGGACATCTTATTAGCCCAAACTACTGATGTATCAGCTGTTTATTTTAGCTGTAAGCTGGTTAGATCCACCAGAGACCAGAGTCGACTCCGATCATTTAAACTGTTTCCTCTGCTAAGATTCTGTTTGCTTGATTGCAGGATTTTGCAAAAACTACATGAACATTTTTTATTAGAGTGTCTGTACAGGTGGAGCAAAGGCTAAATGGTGACATCGGTGCATTTATACATGTAACTTTTGAACCAAGTCGTTCCAAGTTCAATGCAAATGAATACAACTGGCTTCAGATGGTGGTTTTTATCAAGAAGTAGTATCAGCTACCGCAAATTGAACAACACAGTTTAAACCAAAGATGCTACACAAACAAAATAAACTAATACACACAACCAAAGGAGGACTTCTACCAGAACATTTACCTCCAAGATCAAGTCCTGTCTTGCCTCCGCAAACCAAAACAACAAGGAATCAAAAAATGTCATCAGATAAACATTTGGTTTAATTTTAGAATGACACACATTCTCTGGATGCTTCTCCAGATAACAAATCATCTTCATCAGTGAAACTCCTAACGATGCTCCTCCACTGTGTCCACTGACCCGATGAAAGACTTCCACTGTTTGTTTTTCCGATGCTGACCTGGATAAAGTGCTTCATCAGCACTGAGGCTTCTCCTCTTTGTTTCCCCTCTCAGACTTTCCCTCTCGGTTCCTCCTCCGATAGCGAGTTTCTAAAGTCGGTCTGGAGTTCTGCGATAACATTGTCTGCTGTCTCACTGTCCTGTTTCCACTGAAGTCTCACCACAGATGCAGTGTTTTCATGCAGGAAGGCAGAATCACGTGTCTAGTTGGGATTAAGAACACAGTTTCTTTGATCACAGAGTTCGTATTCACACAGTCAGACTGAGAAAGGATGTATTAAAACACCAGAACACTGTCCCAGCTGGGATGTTCTAGTTCCTAAAACGTTCTAAGAAAGTTCTGCAAGTTCTACTCTACAACTACTAGAATGTTCTTCTTAGCCCTTTAAGACCTGAGCCTCAAAATGTCCACCTGGTCTTTTTTTCTTATTTTGACTACAAAAAGGTAAGAAAATGTCCTGTGAGTGCTGGTGCCCATTTTTTCGTTGCGCTTTACAGCCAATATAGTGTAATTACGGTAATTTTACAGTTTCATTCAGGGTACGAATGAACGAATGATGCAACGTTGTTGCGCTTTACAGCCAATATAGTGTCATTACGGTAATTTTACGGTAACTTCATCCAGAGGATTCCTGGGGGGGCACGAATGAAATTACCGTAATGACTGTAATGGCAATGTCGTTGCGCTTTACAGCCAATATAGTGTCATTACGGTAAATTCATTCGAATCCACTGGATGAAATTACCGTAAAATTACCGTAATGACACCATATTGGCTGTAAAGAGCAACGCCTCAGCTTTCAGAAACCGTTTCCAATAGCACAAACGGTGACATATTTACAGTATTCCAAAATGCGCTAGCCCAAGATGCTCCAAAAGTGTTTGATAACATTGTTAGACCGTTATGCTCTGTTGTTTTCTAATCTGAATGTCGCACTGAGAACGTTCTTCCTTTGTTATCACTGTGGAACATTGTGGGAATATTTTATAGATTCTATAATGTGTTCCTCCAACAACGTCCCCGAAACATCCTCAGAACACTGCAGCCAAAACGTTCCACCTTTATTGATATATTACATTACAGGAACATCTGAGAAAGTTCTGTCATCTGAGAAAGTTCTACTATTTTTTTCAGCAGGAAGTTTTCCCTTCGTTCCCAGAATGTTCTTCTTAAAGGCAGGATAACTAAAGATGTTCTAAAAATGTCTGGTGATAACACTGTTGGACCGTTACGCCCTAACGTTCTCAAAACACAATGTTATACTGAGAACGTTCTTCCTTTGTTATCACTGTGGAAGATTGTGGAAGCAATATATAGATTCTATAACGTGTTCCCTCAACAACATCCCCAAAACATCCTCAGAACATTGCAGCCAGAAATGTTCCACCTTTGTTAATATATCTCAGTACAGGAACATCTTCTAAAGAACGTCCTGCCATCTGAGGTCTCGTCTTGTGGATGTTGTATGGAGAACACCTTTTTTCATGATTGTTGTGGAAATGTCTTATTGAAGAACGTTCTATAATGTGCTCCCTCAACAAAAAGGCAAAATGTTCTACCTTTAATAGAACACATTAAAATGTTCTGTAAAAAAACACATTCTGTCATCTGAGGCCTCGATAACATCTGGAAAACCTTTTAGGAATGTTGGAGAACTCTTTCCTTTGTTATTACGGAACATAGTGAGAATGTTTTATAGAAGAACGTTTCTAGAATGCGTTTCCTCAACAACTTCCCCAAAACGTCGTCAGAACATTGCAGAGAGAATTAACCTACAGGAACGTCTGATAAGAAATCATCTGAGGCCTCGATAACATCTGGAAAACATTTTTTGAATGTTGGTTTGAGAACGTTCCTCCTTTGTTTAATGGAACATAATCTGAGAACATCACTAAACATTACTGCTGGTTAACTAGTCCTAGCAAGCAGGGAACGTTCCCACAACATTAGCTAACGTTACCCTACAAGTTCTAATAATGTTTGAAAGAAAACATTTTAATCTGATGTTCAAAAAACGTTTTAAGGATATTTATCATTTCTAATAATGTTCCTCTGAGGTTAAAAGTGAACTAAGACAGAACGTTTTAACATTCAGAAGATGTTCTGATAATGTTGCTGTTGAGAACGTTCTTCTATAAAACGTTCCCACAATGTTACATGATAATAAAGGTTCTTGGTGCAACATTTTGGAAAATATTTTAAGAACATTTTCAGAACGTCTTTAGAGACATTTTAACATTCAGAGGATGTTTGGAGGATGTTGTCAGATTATGTTCCATGATAACAAAAGAAGAACGTTCTCAAACCAACATTCAATAAATGTTTTCCAGATGTTATCGAGGCCTCAGAAGACAGAATGTGTTTCTATAAAACGTTCCTGTTATGGAGGAACATTTTACCTGCAATGTTCTTTGTGGACGTTGCTGTTGAGAACGTTCTTCTATAAAACGTTCCCACAGCATTACATGATGATAAAGGTTCTCAATGCAACATTTGGAAAATGTGTTGAGAACATTTTTAGAGCATCTTTAGGGAACTTTAAGAAGAAAATTCTGGGAACTAAAAGAAAACTTCCAGCTGAAAACATTACTGGAACGTTGCAGAACTTTTTCAGAACGTTTTTAGAACAAAAAAGTTCCACCTGGGATGTTTTTATTATACGAGTCTACGACGTGTAATAATGAAGATGTTTAAACAACACATTCTGTTACAAGAAGAAGAGTTTTAGACAAACATCTTGTAGTAACTTTAGCAGACTTCAGTCTTTGTGAATAATCAGGATTTATTAACAATAAATGGGGTCAAACACGGGTTAAATTGAACATTACAGAGCTTCACATCACAGCTACATTCAGACTCCACCCTGGCTGGATGGTGTTTAGTTAGTTCCCTTGTCTTCTCTTGGTTCTGTTCCTGGGAGGTTGTTTTGTTGCCGTGGCAGCCAACAGTCGCTTCTGTCTACGTCCTGGAAGCTGTAGACCTTCCTCTGTGTGTCAGGAAGCCTTCAGTCGCCATGATGGATCACCTGGGGACTAAATACCGGGGTCCCGACCTGGAGGGGTTTCCATCCAGCACTAATTAACTTAATACCAATTAATCTACAGGACGGCGCCCTCCGCTGTCACCTCCAGGGGCCTCAGGCCGACGTGACGGGAATGAACCGGCCTCTGATGACGACTGGTGCTAATGGGGGGTTCTTTTATAAACGAGAGACAAACAGGAGAATGTCAGAGAGTCATTTGTTACTGCAGATGAGCTCCGACTGGACAAAGGCTGCAGATGTTTCTGTGTTTAGTTGAACAATATGCTACAGATGTAAAGATACTGATGAATTCAGGGCACCATTTCAACACAGAGGGATGTTTGTGCCTGAAAAGAAACCAACAAAACAAATGCTGAAAGTAATAACAATAGAATATTAATTAAAGATACAGCTAACCCCGTGTCCATGTGTTTACTGTTCACATGTCTCTTGGAATCATATGTAGTTTGGTCCTGTACAGACATGTTAGTTAAAAGAACTAGCTAGCATTTAAAAGCACTAACTAACATATTTGCTATAAGATGATCATAAATAAGTGATGAAAACTGACAATCTCAATATTTACAAACATGTATTAACAAACTAGTTAGTACACATCTAAAACGAGCTACTATGCATTAGAAACTGGTTACTATGAGTCAGACACTAGTTAGTACACATAGAAACTGCTCAGTAACTAGTTACTACATAGAAAAAAGAAGCATGTATTAGTGACTAGTTAGTATGAATCCTAAACTCATTGATATGCATCAGAAATTAGTTACTATAGGTGAAAAACTAGTAAATACACATGTAAAACTAGATATTATGCATTAGAAACTGGTTAGTATGAGTCTGACACTAGTTAGTACACATAAATAAGCAGTTAAAACCTCAGTAACTAGTTATTACATAGAAAAAGCAGCATGTCTTAATCAGTAGTTACTATTTGTCAGAAACTAGTTAGTACAAATGTAAAACTAGCTACTACGCATTAGAAACTGGTTACTACGAGTCAGATACGAGTTAGTACACATAAATACGCAGTTAGTACACCTCAGTAACTAGTTACTACATCGAAAAAGCAGCATGTATTGGTGACTAGTTACTATGAGTCATAAACTAGTTAGTACACATCTAAAACTAGCTATTATGCATTAGAAACTGGTTAGTACGAGTCCAAAACTCGTTAGTACACATAAATAAGCAGTTAGTAAAACCTAAGTAACTAGTTACAACTTGGAAAAAAGCAGCATGTATTAGTGACTAGTTAGTATGTGTCGGAAAGTAGTTAGTACACATCTAAAACTAGTAAGTACACATCTGAAACTAGTTAGTACAAATAAATTAGCAGTTAGTACACCTCAGTAACTAGTTCTACATAAAAATAGCAAGTATTAGTGATTACTTACTATGAGTCAAAAACTAGTTAGTTCGCATCTAAAACTAGCTACTATGCATTAGAAATTGGTTACTACAAGTCAGACACTAGTTAGTACACATAAATAACACCTCAGTAACTAGTTACTACACAGAAAAAAGCAACATGTATTAGTGACTAGTTACTATGAGTCAAAAACTAGTTAGTACACATAAAAAAGCAGTTAGTATGAATCCTAAACTAGTTAATATGCATCAGAAATTAGTTACTATGAGTCAAAAACTAGTTAGTAGAAATAAAAAAGCAGTTAGTATGAATCCTAAACTAGTTAATATGCATCAGAAATTAGTTACATGAGTAAAAAACTAGTTAGTAGTACACATGTAAAACTAGCTACTATGCATTAGAAACCGGTTACTACGAGTCAGACACTAGTTAGTACACATAAATAAGCAGTTAGTACACCTCAGTAACTAGTTACTACATCGAAAAAGCAGCATGTATTAGCGACTAGTTACTATGAGTCATAAACTATTTAGTACACATCTAAAACTAGCTACTATGTATTAGAAACTTGTTAGTACGAGTCCAAAACTATTTAGTACACATAAATAAGCAGTTAATAAAACCTAAGTAACTAGTTACAAC
>OMNN01041416.1:0-19847 GCA_900302755.1 Chromis chromis
CCTCCCTGGTTTTTGCCGTTTGATCGGCCCTACATGAGCTGCAATTCCCTGCTTGCAACTTTTCTGTTTTTTTTTGTAGATGGGGGGTGTCGTGATGAATTTACAAGCCACGCATACAGACAGTGGGCAGGGTTGAGACACACTTATATACACAGAGAATGACTGTGTGCGAGAGAGGAGGAGGGGGGGGGAGCAAGCGACTGTGAAGTTAATTAGAACATCCTGTGTCTATTTCTCTCTCTCTCCCTCTTTCTCTCCCCCCTCCTCTCTATCTCTGAGAGGCTTTGATGTGGCTTAGTGCCTGGAAACGTAATGAAAAATGTATAATAGCCGTTCCGTTCACTGTCTCTCCCTTCTTTTCTTTTTTCTCCTCCCCCCCCCTTACCTCTCCCCTGCTATCCTGGGTCTTGCCTCTATGACACGGTGCTTTTATGCTACAAGGGGCAAGTTTCCAAAAGCTACTGAGAAGAGCTGTCCGCTTACATTTTAAAAATGACGTTTCTCCTGAGTAGAGAGTAGAATTTTCAGGTTGCTTTGTGAAGATCTCACAGTTTCTCTATACAGACTCATGACTGTGTGTTTCCATCAAGGACGTCCAGATCTGAGTCCTTTAATCCAAATCCTAGAAGTTCTGGTCCAAAACTTTTAAGTGCATAAGCTTGACGTATTGTTACAAGTGAGTGTTGGCAGCTGAAATCACCGGTGGCCTCAATGTTTGTCAGGCTGCTACCTGAAAGTTTTGTACACTGATCTTTGCTAATAGAGGGGGAGAGGGGGGAGGGAGAACATGTGTTAATTAGCATCTTAGTGTTGTGAATTTGAATTTTGCCAACCTCAGTCAGACAATCCAGGTCACTAACACCAGTGAGGCCAAATACTTTTTCTCATTATCACTCTCATTTTCCCTCCGATAAACAGTGAAATGTTCACAAAGGCCAAATGCGTAGTTTTGAAACACTTGGAAAGCTCGTGTGGACAAAAAGCCTAAGTGTAGAGTAACAAAGGGCTCAGGGATTTTTATTTTAGCTGATAATAGTCTGTCCAAATATGTCTGTTCCTTATAGACTTTGTCAAATGATATCCATGTCGTATTTTCGCTACACCAGAAGACATATCATGAGTGAAATAAGCAGTCGGCACCATGGCTGAGCGTTTCCTCCTTGGAACTGCAGTGTACTGATGACAGTCTCAAAAACACAGATTCTGACTTTTTGAATTTTATACTCGGCAAATGTAAGGGCTCAGTCCTGTCAGCTCGCAGGCTGGCACTTTCTGTATCATTATTTTTCCTCAAAATTGAGTTTCTCAGTTGAACATGTATGGCTGAAAGACTCCAACAGAGTAGAGTTACTAACAGTCTGTCGGCAGCTGTGACTCAGGTGGCAGAGTGGGTTGTCCACTAATCGCAAGGTTGGCCGTTCTGTCGCCATTGGTATGTGAATGCATGTGTGAAAGTGCTAAGTTAGAAAAAAAAACTCTATATGTGCAGACCATTTACCATTTGAGGTGAGCTGACGTGCTCAAGCTGCAGCAAGCACAGAGAGTTGTGGGTGGGAGCAAAATCTAAATATGTAGCTTTGATACACAGAGAGGAATGTTTAGGGGTTAAATCAAACAGTGGACATCTCTAGTTTCATTAAAGTTATTGAGCGGGTTGGTCACTGACTGCACCAATCAGTTATCCTTGATTATGCTTGAAATACTACCAAGTACTTGGGTTATATTCGAAACAACTGCATTGTCACTGAGGGAAGAAAAAAAGTGCAATTCAGCATATTTTCTGGAGTTCCATTTACAATATATGCTGCTTCCCCAGCATTGGAGTCCATATTTGTGAGTAGGGTTAAAATAACTTTAAAGCATCTCTACTTTTTCAGCACAGATTTACAAAAGTTGTAGAGTGCAGCCCCATAATTCCAGACTTGTTAGTGGCTGGGACAAGGGAGTTGCAGAAATTGTTCCATGATGTTGTTCAGTGATCTGCTAAGCCCCTCTGTTGTGAACCGTACTGACCCTCAGCTCCGGTGCTGCTGCACTGATCTCTGTGTTGTTCGACAAAATAAACCCAAACTCCTGTATTCGGCTGTATAGACATTACGTCTCAGGTTCCCCAAAGCTCTGTTGTCCCGGTCTGCATTAAAACACAAGCGTGTCAGATTTATCCACTTCAGATACAGTTTCCATAGAGCTCAGTTTCCACCTGTCAGAAATGCCAGATTAGTGAGGATGAAACAGAGACGATTTTTTTAAAATAAACCAGCTTACTGTGCATTTACCAAAAACAGGCCTGAGTTAAAAAGAGGCTGCATGTAGATGTCAATCTATTGCACAGCAGCTTTCAGTATCACGAGGAAGGCTTTTACAAGAATGGGAAGTTATCACAGCAGCAATCATTTTTCAATCATCACAGCTGAGGTAAACAGTAGAAATACAGCTGTCATGTTAAATGAAAAGTATACGACTGGCCAAAGCAGGACATTGCTGTATCACTGCTGCAGAAATTTGTAATGCTTTTGATAGATGACACTACTTTTTTCTTTTTTTGCCTTGGCACCCCCACTGCGTCAGTGCAGAGCCCTGAAATTGACATGGATGAGGAGCTGCGTGTTTCCACTCAGGGCTCTCGCTGCTTGTCTGTCTGAACACGGCTGTGGCGTGGACACAGAACAAATGTCACTTTTTGCCACATAGGCTGACTCTCTTTATGTTTCCACCTCCCTCCTGTCTCGACCCTCCCATTACACCCCTTCCTCCCTCCCTCCTGCCCTACCTACCTCCTTCCTCCCTCGGCGGTCGCTTTCTGCCAGTCAGCACATCCCCGGGCGGGGAGGGGTGTTTGATCTGAGCCTCCCTCCCCTCTCTCCCCTCTTTCTCTCTCTTTCTCTCGAGCTCTCAGTCTTGTTCCTTTCAGCGGCTCACTCTCTGTTGATTCGCCACTCTCGCACAGAAACGGTCTCTATTACTTACCGTCAAGTCCGAGTTCAAAGATGACATTCTCTGACTTTACTAAGGCCCATCAATTCGACTCAGTGAAGTGGATGCAGTCGGGAGAGGAAAATGAAAACTAAGAAAAAAAAAAAGGAGTTCTGGCTTCGTGTAAGGTACATGAGTGACATTACAGCCAGGAGGAATTGGTGTCAAGTGTAATCCATCAGCAGAGATCTCCATCATGTGGCTATTAACATGCTTTGGCCATGCTGATCATCAAACAGGATGTGACGAGCCATCATCCACCCACCAGTTTTCCACTTCTCACACATCACGTCTCATCAAGGGGAGGATTTTTTTTTTCACCTGCTCATTAACCATCCTCCCTGTTTGCGGTTGCAGCTTCGCCACTGTACCTGTCATCTTTCATTCAAATCAGCATCTCCCATCTGTAGCCTCCCCTCATTTCATTCCGGCTTGCTCATAAAGAGGAGACTCAATTTTGCCTCGCTTTTTTCCTCTCCACTGTCTCTGGCTGCTTAACTATATCCCCGAGCCTGTTTTGAGCTCTTGGGCATGTGCTTCGATGAGCACACGGCAAATACATTAGATAAATCAGCACCTTTCTCTCTTCTCCCTCTCGTTCTCTCTCCTCCTGCTGGGTTTGAAGAGCTATATTTGTTAGCAGATTTGTTTGCAGATTCATCTCCCCTCACCGAGGCTTGTCTCGGTTTGTTACCGACCGCTTCATCTCGCTGCCTCTCTCGCCAAGAAGTGGAGAGAACATTCAGTGTCTAGATATTCCTCCGTGCTTCAAACAGCTACCTGAGTTCCCTTAATCCCCATCCCCATTTGAAAACTGCTCAACTTTCTCCGTCTTTCTATAAAGGCAGCGAGGAAAAGAGGAGCGTTTGTGCACAATCTGTGCAACTTGTTGGCTAATGGATGTGACTTATGGAACATTAGCTCACCAACACAGACATCTTAATTCTTATGGATGGAAAGAACATCTTTTCCTTCCCCTCTGTTTTTTATTCCCCTCTCCTGCTCTCCCGGGACCCTTCCTCCATCATACTTAACTCCTCTTCAAAGCCATCTACTCCACCTCATTCCCCCTCCACCCTGCGTCTCTCTCCCTCTCATCACTATTTTGGTTTTATGAGTTGGATGTCCTCTGTCTCCTTTATGCACCCATCCACCATTGCAAAAGTAAAGTCGAACACACCCACACACACACATACACACACACAAATACATCCCTCCCCATCCCTTCCCTCCATGTCCTCGTCGGGTTGAGCAGAAGGTCGTAGTCATCAGCAGTCCATTAGGCCACAAAGGCAGGAGCTGTGCCGCTCCACCAGAGTGCAATGTGCTGTTCTGGAGGCGACGGGGGCAGAACACAGAGAGGTACTGACTGGACCGACACCACCAGCAGGCAAACAGAGCTGCTCTTTCCACTGGCGGCTGAATATGATGGCCCCGTGGTCCCTGCCAGTGGAATGATGTGCTTCGTTCTTCCACATCTCACTTTACTGACACTTTTAATAGCAAAGTAAAACTTCATACCCTCAGTAAATAAAACTTTTGCATTCACATTACGTAGATGGTGGTTGACATTTTAACTGTGTGCCGGCAACTGCAAGGTGAAACAGTTTCGCAAGAGTCTCCTTCTTCTTATCTGTATTCAATCTGTGAGACGACAGATACAGACTGGAGCAGAGAAATCAAGGTTTAAGGCTTTTACTAATGTAAATAACTAATAACTTAAATTGATTTGCAGTCCTTTATTGCAGCGATGGTTGCCAACCAAAAAAATCAAATGCACACACCAGCCATAACCACTGAAGACCCTGAAATCCTATTTTTTCCTGTCAGTGTTTTATTGTGAGAAATTGTGTTCTACATAAAGACTAAACTTTCTGCCAAAGTTAGAAGAGTTTAGTTCTTTCTTTATTACACTTGAGAGATTTGTGTATTTGTGTTTTTGCCCTTGCTTTTACTTCCAGTTGGAGGTGGGTGGGGCTCTGCAGAGAAAAGGTACTGCAATATTTGAATTTAAATGTGATGACAGTCGTGGGCTGCCTGTCGCTGTCAAGCAAATCTGATCAAGTCACAACCACGCAGTCCTGAAAGAAGCAGATTAGCTGAGCGACGTGGTGCTGGAGAAGCACTGTTGGTCGGCTGGTCTGGACTGATATATTGGAACAACTGTTTGATGGACTGCTATGACATCTTGCACAGACATTCAGGATCCCAAGAGGATGAGTACTTGGATGTTCTTTTGACTTTCCTTCAGCGTCACAATAAGGTTGACATTCCATTTAGGATAAAATGTTTTGACTTCCATGTCTTACGCACACTGAACCCCCCTGAGGAGTTGTTATACTGACTTTTATAACTCTTGGCGATTTCTCATCCATCCAAACTTTTATTTGTCCAAAACTTTGTGTTTACTCAAGATTACATAAGCTAAGAAAGATGGTGAACATAGTAACAATATAAACATTGCCATATTGGTATTGTCATTGTGAGCATGTTAGCATGCTGACATTAGGGTCTGGCTCAAAGCACTGTACTTTGTACTTTCTGCGGCAGCTGAGGAAGTTCAACCTGCCAAAGACTATGATGGTGCACTTCTACACCTCCATCATAGAGTCCATCCTCACCTCCTCCATCACCATTTGGTACGCTGCTGCAACTGTCAAGGACAAGGGCAGGCTGCAGCGAATCATCCGTTCTGTAGAGAAGGTGATTGGCTGCAATCTCCCATCCCTCCTGGACTTGTACACCTCCAGGACCCTGAGGCGAGCAGGGAGAATTGTAGCTGACCCCTCCCACCCCGGACACAAACTTTTCCAACCACTCCCCTCTGGCCGGAGGCTGTGGTCCATCAGGACCAAAACCTCACGCCACAAAAACAGTTTGTTCCCATCTGCAGCCGGTCTCATCAACAAGGCCCCTGACCCCTTAAGTTACAAATGTTACAACCTATATAGTGCACTCAAAATATCCCACAATGCACCGTGAAAAGTAGTGTACAGTCAATGGTCACTAACCAAGTAATATGTACTATCATGCATTGCGCGAAGGAGAACGTGAAGGAGAACACAAACAAGACGAATGATAGTGTGAAAACTTAAAATGTAAGTAGTTTCCTGTTTAGGTTGTGTTGTTGAATTTGATTCTACCCGTTTCTTAGCTATGTAATAAACTGTGAATTTGATGTGTTTGCACTACGCTGCTACAGCACAAGTCACGGCTATAGCGAGCGACATAATTAATAGCTTGAGTAGTGTCCGAAATTTAACTTTGCCAATGTGCTCCTTACATAGTTCACTATATAGTGGTACCTATATAAGGAGTAGGGAGTGAGTGGATTATTATATTTCAGACACAGCCTTTGTCTTACTGAGTGTTAAGCTCTGAATAATGACTAAGAAAGTTAACATTTGACTACTTAACAAGAATAACATCTGGAAGTTTTCTAGGACTTTAGGAACCTCAGATTCTACCTGTATGTCAAGTATGGAGAAGGAATTAAATATATCGTAGGGACATTCATGTAACTGATGACAGAAGGAAAAGTAGAATTTTCTATTGATAATTTAGCTTTTTGTTGCATAACTCTATTAGGTCTGCTCATAATTTGAATATACATCGATCACACACAACATTAAAACCACTGATCATCTTGTTATAATGCAATGTCCTGCTAGGTTGTGGTATTCATGTGGATGTTACTTTGGCACGTACCACCCAAACATTATTCCAGACCAAGCACACCCCCAATGGCAACAGCATTCCCAGCAGAACAACATGCCCAGGCTCGAGGAACATGATAAAGAATCCGAGGCATTGATTCTGCTTTCAAATTCCCCACAGCTCAATCACATCAAGCATGTACCAGCATGAGCCAGATTCACGGAGGCCCCACACCATAACCCCCAGTCCCAGTGCCAGACACCACAAGACACTGCATCCAGTAACAAGTAGCAAACAGAGTACCCACAAAAGTCATAAGGTTGCTCGGTAAAATAGTTGGCTGTGCTCAATGACTCCTTTACTATTTCATACTGCTAGTAATGATTTTTCTTTGTCAAAAGCATAAATTTGTAATTGCTGTGAAGTAACGACTGTGATACCTAATTTTCTGATCATAGTAAGCTTTGAGAGAACAATTTATCATTTTTCCTGTTTCAAATGCAAATTTTACACCAAAGAAAGGTTAATCCAAAATATGCAATTAATACTTCATACTGTCCTATCAGTTATGCTGAGTTTAGGGTGAGGGAGTTGGTTCTTTTGCTCCATTTAGAAGGTCAGCTGCCTGCAAAGAATACGATAACAGTCTTTTGCGTTGGGTTATTTTCTTTGTTTTATATTCTTGGCCCACACTGTCAGCAACAAATGGTGAAGTATGAATATAAAAGTGATCATTGTGGACTAAAGTATTCCTTTAAGGCATCACCTTGGTTCAGCAGCAATCTTCCACTACACTGAACTTGATGACACAGGAAGGCAGAGCTTACAGCCTGCAGCACTCGTGCTCTGCGGGATGAACAGTTTGGACTTATTTGCAGTTTTTGCCACTTTCTACATTCATTCTTAGAAGCTCTCTGTGGAATAGAGGATATATGAGATATTTGCCACTGTGACCTTCTTGGACACACATTCATGGTGAAATTTCAGCTATTCCAATATGTTCACCAGTTTAGGTATTATAATCACAAATAAAGCTGACTGACAACGACAAACACTTCCTGCCAAAGTAGCACTTAAAACCTCGAAACTGAAGCTCCACACACAGGTCACAGATGGTCACAGATAATAGGCCCTTTACCGCCTGTTATTATTTTTGTCGCTTCCCTGTGTGTCCTTTACCCTTTCCTCCACATGTTTTTGTTGACAAAATGGCAATCCGGCTCCAATCAGCTCAACCCACCGACAGACAACAAGACTCAGGAAGATGAGACAACAAAAACTAACTGCAGCCATACCTTGCTCATCAAGCAAGGCTAATGAGCCTGTCCCGTCCTGGGAAGCAAACATCAAATTAACTTTGTACTGTGAAACATGGATATTGTTGCAAAAAAAAAAAAAAACTGGCATAAGCATTTATAAACTTGTTTAAAATGGTGTGTGCCGACTGTTTGTGAAATGCTGTCATCCAAATGTCACGGCAAACAGGAACCCAGCATGCCAGATGCTGCCTGAAAATGGATGCATTTATGTTACAAACACAATTAACTCACACCACCTATGACAGGTGCCATCGGTACCTGCTGTTTTAGTTTTACAGTAGTTCTGGTTTCCCTTTTTCTCTTCAAATGCCTGAAGACACCGTTATAACAGACATGATGTGACGAGACATCTTTTAGTAATTGGCTTCCTTTCACACTGTGTATGTAATAGTGCAAGTGACTGCCTCATTAAAGCTGTTATTTGTGCCTAATGCATGTCAGAAACACAGTATGAGAGTATATTTGTACTGTATGGGCAGCTGCGGTCCCCGTCCCATACCTCATGCAGTATGTGTGCACATCTCCAAGTTCTGGAATTTCTTGTTTTAATTTCAGTGTCAGTGCCTCGCAGACTTCGCTAACCTTTTAGGAAATGGCACCGGCTGTCCGTTTGCCTGGCAAGAATTCCAAAAGAATGGAGTGTGCCGCCAGTAAGGTTTTCTTGGCTCCCCTCTGTCTGAATTACTCTGTTTTGGTCAGTCACTCTATCCATGTTTATGCGGGACTCAATTTGCTGTGATTGATTCTGCATCCCGCTGCACACACCCACATCTTGAATTCAGGACAAGACTTTGGAAATTGTCAGCCATCGATTCTCAATTCACCCACACCCGATGGCAAAATTTGTCTTCACATTCTCGTCATGGGGGTGCAGCTTAATTAGTTTTAAGATTTGTTCCACTTGGACACAAATGACAGTTAATAGTTCTTGTGGGACTTTGCACACAGTCTGTTGTGCTATTGCAATGGCATGTAGCCCAGCTGTGAATGCAAGATGTCTTAGTTTTTGCAATGAATTGATTAAGTTGCCAGAAGGCTCCAATTGAAGGAAACCTTTTATTTTATTCCCTGACAAAACATTTCACAAGCTATGCCTCGGGCTTTCTAAAAACACAAGCCATTCTTAACTTTTACAACATATACTTAAATTGTACTCATTTAGCTAAAGCACTTGCATCATCTGGATCTTGATCAAAAAAATGCAAGAGAAAGTGAGCAGCTCATTTGCACAACTTACAAGCAACTAAACAGGAGTGTGAGGGTTAGAACAATAGCAAAATATATGTAAGATGGATTTTAGGTACGCAGGCCAAACTTCCAGGAGCCACAGGTATAGTACAGAGTCGTGATTCAAACAATGGGATGGCCAGTATGTAAATTTCTTACTGTAATCATTGCAGACCTGCATTTTTGCACCCAAACCTCTCCGCCCTCTCCAGACTAACTGTCCTTATGGTTGACCCTCTGCTGACAAAATGACAGATGGGATGTGGAGGGTTTCTGACCTCAGCAACCCAGCAAAGGCGAGTTGGTACGCCCTAAAAACCAGGCCACAATCAGTCTTTTCATCCTCCACAGTTATATTTCTGGAGGACGTATTGGCATGAGAGGAAAGTGTGTCGGAAAGGTGACCGCAGTGCCTGGTGTTTGGCAAGAACAGAGTGGAAAAACAACGAATGGAAGCTCCGCTCTCTTCCTCCTCCACTTTGACACCCCACTTCGTCTCCTTCTCCCTCCTGTTTATTCTCTTTCACATTGGCCTCTTTTGTCGTCTTTCATCCGCTCCTTCCTCCAAGCTTGTTATTGTTTTCTCTCTGTCGACATCCCTCGCTTTCTGTTGCTTAGCCCGGCTCTCTTTTTAACCTCCCCCTCTCTTCTGTGCCTGCTTCCACCTTTCTCATTCCTTACTTTCTCACCAATCTCCCTCACGACGTCTTCTCTCCCGCCCTCTCTGCCTTTCTTCATGTCTTTTTGGCCACGGTCCCATTTCCCCAATTGGCTTAGTGGCAGTCTAATCATTCTCCGACACCCCTGCTGTCGTCTCTTCTATCTCTTCGCCTGCCGCCGCCCTAATCCTGTGATCAGTAAATACCCTTCTTCAGCACACAGGGCTTCTCAGCAGCCCACTGCCTCCTTTCCTTTGAGGGGAGTAAAGGATTCTGTTGCAAACTCCTTGGGGTTTTTCAGTCCACTAGAGTGAGTGGACTGAAAAACTTGTGAATTTGTTCAGCTGTTCACTCTGACTCCATTGCATCAGTTTGGTGGTGAAACGCTTTAATTAAGCAATGACTGCAGACAGGAAGAGAAAAAAAAGGCTCAATGTGTGCTTATCAAGTGATAATATTGCACTTTAACCCACTGCCTTAAGGTCAGTATGATTTGCAATATTTATGTAACTCCAGTCTTGCCAATAACAACCTCCACACTGCATAAATATCTCCACCCTAAAAAGTCGTTCAGTAAGGTCATAACAATTCACCGGTTTATATTGCAAGTCAGTCAACTTCTTCCGAAAGTTTTAATGTTTATTTCTTCCCCTATATGCCTCATTCAAAAAGGTAAAGCTCATATAAGACAGTATGATGGGCCGCCGTATAGCTCGCTGAGTTAAGGCGTTACCATGTGGGCGCAGGTCGCCAGCAGCGGTCATGAGTTCGAGTCCGGCTCAAGACCCTTTGCTGCATGTCTCTCTCCTCTATACCCCCTTTGACCCTGTCTCTCTCTATCAATAAAAATGGGAAAAACTCCCACAAAAAAATACTTGTAAAAGACAGTATGAGAGTCACACATTCTTTACGTCCAACATTGATGGTCTTAAAGAACCACTGCACACCTTATCTATATAGCTGTAAACGTTGTATCTCTACTGTGATGGAACACATTAGTGCGAGTGTTGATATTGACATTTGACCGATTGTATATACATCAGCATGTCATGGGTTGAAAATTACTCACCACGCCATTTACTGTTTTAAATCATTCTGAACCTTGCAAGGCTTTTAGAACTTTGCTACACCATGAAACTTATATAAAAAAGAATAATAACTCCCTCTTATCAGAGGTCGCCCTCCTTCCTCAGCTCCTCCACTTGTGTGGGAGTCTGTAAATCCATTTTTAAATATATCCTGATCAAGATTTTATGCCATTCTTTGCTAATCCTCCGCTTAGCATTTTTCAATTTCTGGCGCAATGGTTCGTACTTGTGCATTTAATGGCTGTAAAAGCCCCACCAAACTGCTTTAGTTCCCTTTAGACTCTCATTCTGCCCTTCTTGTAACTAATGCTGTGTTACCACACAGAGACTGTTCTCTCTTGCTCTTGCATTGCCTCAGCTCTGAGAGCTCTAGCTTCAGGCTGGAACCAACAGCACAAATTGATGTTGCTCCGGACCACCATGGTCCTCTACCATTTTTGTCTGGGGTGGGGATGTCACTGAGCAACTCCTGCTTCGTACACTCAGAGCTGTCGGTAGTGTTATACTTTTGAATGTCTTTACTGAAAAACAGCTACAAGTTTGCCATAATCTGCTGTTTGCTTTTGTAATACCATTATCTTCAGAAATGCGACCTACAGTAAACATAAACCGACTGACATGTTTGACACTAATGACAAACTTGACACCAGAAGGTTGTTGGAGGTTTAGCAGTACTGGCAAACTGTGGTGACAAATCATGACCATGTTGTGGCAAACTTACAATTATTGTCAGAATGTTGCTGGAGGTTTGCAACTAGTGGACAACATTGTCAAACTTGAGACAAAATGTGTTTGCCACAAGTTTGCAGATATGATCAAGAAAGATGGAATATTGTCTGGCTGGTGAACTTGCACTGAAAAAAGTGTTTGTCCAAGTATTTTCTCTCTGTATTTTTTTTGTATTCTTTTAACATTTGAAGACAAAAGGTTTTCAGGGAGTGGGCTAACCAGTGTTTTGGGGGAATGTAACGCTATCTTGAATAATGAGATTGGCTGGAGTTGCTGGAGTGTGAACTTTAACAAATCCAGCAGAGCATGACAGAGCCGCTTACTCCTGATAGCACTGAGGACAGTGGGAGAAATCTACACAACAGCTGAATTATGGTGAACAGAAGCTGCTTTCTAATCTAACCTGTAACCACACAAAATAAAATGCTCCAGAACAGAACACAAGTAGAGTTACTACTGTAGCTGATGAGGTAGTTAGCTGGATATGTTAGCAGCTCCTGTTAGATAGGTCAAACAAACCTTTAAATATGATCCTCAAGACTTTTGCCATAGAAATTATGGTTTGGGGTCTCAATAATACCATTATTTGTACATCGACAAGCAGAGTGTTCATTCTTATGAACAATAAAAATATTGATTTAATAATATTTATATAAATACAGGACCCAATATAGGAACTCATGCAACAAAATAGAGTGCACTTCTGATTATCAGTTAGCCAGATGGCATGAATATCATTATAAAATGACAAGTCACCACCAAAAATGTCTGAGCTTTAAGAACAACGGACTGTGTCTATCAGCATGTCTGCATTAGGCATCAAAAGAATTGCCCAAAGATAAGAAAAATTCAATTCAATTTTATTTTATTGATACAGCGCAAATTTACAACATATGACATCTCACAGCGCTTAACATAGTAAGGTACAGTGGGGGTAATGGTGGCCTAGTGGTTTGTGAAGCGAACTTGTAACCGGTGGGTTGCCGGTTCGAGTCCCAGGATTGGCAAGAAGTTGAGGTGGGGAAGTGAGAGCGACCGTTTGTCCCAGTCACCACCACTGTAGGCCCTTGAGCAAGGCCCTTAACCCCTGACTGTTCCCCGGGTGCTGCACTGTATGCAGAGAAGGAATTTCCCCAAGGGGATTAATAAAGGTTAGATTTTAGACCTTACGAATTATACACAGAACAGAAATCTCAACAATCCAAAGTTGCTTTTGAATTCCCTATGAGCAAGCAGTCAACAACGGTGGGAAGGAACCAAAAATAAAACCTAGGATACAGAGGGGGGGGAACACAAACAGAACCAGGCTCAGGGAAGGCAGCCATCTGCTTCAACTGGTTGGGGTGGGAGTGGGGATGAGGGGGAAGGGGATAGCAGGAGAGGTTGGGGTGGGGATGGCAAAAAAAAAAAAATCTGATTGTAAGATTTCACAAAGATGGAAACGGATACAGGATGATTGGTGCCCAACTAAAAATCAGTGTAACCCAACTGTTGCAGTAATGAGGTGATACAGAATGAGCCTTATTACTAATCAGTGGTTATCATTCTAAAATGACGTCACAGACATTGTGCTACTTGTACAACCTAGCTCTGAAAAACAGATGGGCAAGTACTTCATACTTGGCACAGGGGTTATCAATTGAAGTATGAGTTTCTGTGACAGCTCAGACAGTGAGAAGAACATTGCATAATGCCAGCCTCTATGAATGGCATCCAAAACCAATAATTGCTTGCTGTTTTACTTGATTAAACTATACTTTCAACTTTAAGAACATTAAAAGAAGCTTGATGCATACTGGGAGCACATTCTTTGGTAAGATGAGCCCAAGATAAATTTGTTCAGCTCAGATGGGATCCTGCGTGTTTGTTTTGATCCTGTTCAGGACTACCAGAGTAAATACATAGTCCTGCCAGTGAAGCACAGAGGTGGGAGCGTGACGATATGGGGTGTTGGGGAGATGACATTTATAGATGGCATCATGAATGTCTGTGGATTCACCATAACACTGTCTGACAGGACGACTCCCAGCCTGCAAAAGCTCGGCAGAAGACCCACATTCCAGCATGATAACACACTGCCAGAATCAGACAAGAGTTTCTAAAGAAGTTTGTCTCCTGACTCGATTCTAATAGACATCTTTAGGGTATTTTAAAGAGAAAGGTAGAGCAACACAACCTCTCCAGCAAAGAGCAACTGAAAAAAATCTCTCCAGAAACAATGATATCAGCCATGCTGAGGAGGATTGAGGCGGTCTTAAAAAATAAAGCTGGACATACGAACTACTGAAAAAAAGTAAAAGGTTTGGATCAAAGGAAGGAAATGTGACTACAAAACGTTCTGCTGAGAAATAAGGCAATAACTTGAAACGCACAGTATGTGATTTCTGGGGTGGAATGGAGTCTTGCAATCAAAGCAGTTACAAAAGACATAGCTTGATGATATTGTAAACTACTATGGTATCGTGGAAGTTGTCTTCACCACCTCTGCAGATGGAAATCTTGACTTGACCCAAGCAGAAATTGTGCTCATGGACGAAGTAATGTATTAAAGTTTTATCCACAATGCACTTAGCCATGTATACTTTCATTATGTAATTTCATTCTAATGAAATAGCCACAAGTAACAGGGTTAGGGTTAGGTTAGGGGAAACTTTCTCGATGATTCCCCCCACTTCGTCTTTCGACGTGGCAGTTGAATCTGGGGAATCAAAGGCAGTGCGCTGGCCGTCGATCATTATCATATCTCTCAAGTCATGTTTCCATATTTTTGGTTGTCATTTTTTGTTTTGTTTTCCTTTTTCCAGGGTTGTCCAGGTTGTCAGTGGAGGTAGGCTTAGATTAGATTTGGCTTTAGAGATGATGGGAAAGGTTTTTATACTTTGGTGTATTTTATTATATTTATATATTTTGTTTTATTAAAAATTACTCGTTAATAATAATAATAATAATAATAGAATATTAAAAATTAATATTAATATCTAGGTTAAGTTTAGGCGTCAAGGTAGGAGATTAGGTTTAGGTTTGTAGGTGATGGGAAAGGTTTTTATATGTTGGTGATTTAAGGTTAGGTTTAGGCTTAAGGTTAGAAACATTCATCGCTAACTTATCAGATGAGACACGTATCCATACAGCTACTGTAGCTGACGTTATGTGGTGGATTCAATCGTGGTGTAGCTTAGTGCTGTTATCTGTCAAAATCATCCTACTGAAGTAATCATGATCCATCACCAGTGGTCAAAGGAACGTAAAGGAATGAGAACTGTGAATACCAAGATAGAAAGTCATTCAGCCTTCAGTGCTGAATGGTTTCCGTACTTGTGACATTTTTCTCCACAGGTGCAGTTGCTATTTTAAGGTTTTATTCAAAATTGCACCAGCATGAGCTATACATGTCAATTCCTCTCATCCTACATTTAGTGATTCACAGGCTAAACCCAGTATGCTCACAGGCGCACCAATGTTTCAATTATAATCAGATTAAGGCATTATTATTATCATCATTACGCTAATTACTATTAAGACGATAATTAGTGCAGAGATGAAAGAAAGTCACACCTAGACATTTCAATTCCATCAGCTTAAAGTTCAAGAGGCGACTCCCTCCTGGTTCATGTAATCCAGTGAACTAAACCCAAAACTCTTCTTTCTTACACACTAAGGAGCTAATCACTAATCAGTGTGCTCATTATTAACCTAATTAGCTGCACCTGTAGCAGTCCGCCTGCAGCTCTTGACTCTGATGCCGGCATACTCACCAGCAGTATTAAGCCTCCATTCAGAGTCTGAGTGACCGTAGCCAAGCTGAGGGAGAACATGGCTACAGGATTATAGGGTCCATCCCCATAATTAGGCATTAACCCCAGAGGAAGTAATGCCAGAAATCTAATCTATGTTTTATCAACAGTTTATATCTGCAAGTCTCCTCTTGGATAACTGACAGTTGTATGAATGTTTTAATTGAACTGTTACCTCAATGTGGTTATTCATAGTAGTGAGAGACATGTAAATGTAGAGGCTACAGCACAGTGTGTTTCTCTGCCTTCCACTAAAGGTAAGCTGGGAAAGGATCCAACCACCTCGTGCTCTCAACAGGATGAAGCAGGTAGAGAAGATGAGTGGGTGATTGAATGTATGAAACCTAAGGCTAAATGAATAAATAAAGTCCTTTCTGGAATAAGGGTTGCACGGAAAACTGGCACACAAGTGTTACACTAAACAGGGAGAGGTAGTGTTCAGATTTTTATGTGCTACAAATTCAGAGTGGACTCCTAGGAAACTGAAGTCTGCTCAGATTTCCTCTTTTATGTTTTTACGGCCTCTTTTATTAAATGAAGTTTGGCTAAGACGCCTTATTTTTTTCTATCAAACACATACTAAGATTGTAAAGGCCAAGCAAGCAACATACAACATCTTGTAGTTCTGCAAATTCAGTGTATTGGTTCCTTTTGTTTTTCTTCAAATGATCACTTACCATCATTCTCTTTGCAAACCTTTCATGCCTTCATTCATACTATATGTCACGACCTCAACTAACCATAGTGCAAGATCCTCCTTCTGCTCTTGACCTTTTTTTCCCTGGTCCTTCAAGAACAACACTAATGGTTTGCCCATTATGTTACAATTCCAGCTTGTAGGAACCTTCAGTTCCAGTTGTATTACTTGAATACCTATTGAAGCAATATACAAAGGGGCCATCTAAAGGGCACTCTATCCATCGAGCTCCTGCCAGAGGTGTGTTTATGTTGACATACTTGTGCTCCTGGAGGGAAAATTATAGAGCGCCAACTCCAACTGGCACATATTGACAGGGCACAAGGTGTTGTCGGCTAGAACATCTTAGCAGGGTTAGCCTTGAAAGCTGGGCAGACACTGTTCCTGTTTTTTAAAACATGTACAATGCGTTTAGTTTATTCATCCTTCCTGTTTGGCCAGAACCTGGGTCTTCTCTGCTCATACTGTAGGAGTCAGGTGACGGGACACCAAGTGGGCCTTAATAGTGCTTTTGTCCAGTGAAAATTCAAATAAAGCTTAAAAGGTTAAAAAAAAAAAAAAAAAAAGCACTGGTGTCTTTAATAATTAATTTCAGTTAATTAGAAATATGCTACACTTTTCTTATTGGACATTTTTTTTAATTTCATTTTATCTTACACAAGAGTAAATTGTGTTTTCTTGTTGACAGTAGGCAGAATTAGAGTACCTTACGGTTTATCTTTTGAATAGTTTAATTTTTTGAGAATGAATTTGAAAGAAAATGTTATCTCTTTTTTTTTTCTCTCTCTCTGCTGTACTGAAACTGTAGAAAAACTGTATAGGAAAAAAAATGGATGTAGCCTCCAGGTCTGAAAAGTAAAGCCAATGCATAACTGACCTCAACAGCCAGAAGGTGGCAACTCAACTGATAGCAAAAAGATGTCTGTTTGCAATGAAATCTATGAGAAAATGATTTTACTTCTTATTGATCTGTTTCCTCCTAAATATTTTTTTATTTATTTTATGATCACAATCCCTTGTAGGACTCCTTTAATGCAGCTTGATGTGCATTTTGCAAATTTCCAAATAAATCCCATCCATCCATCCATCCATTATCTATACACCGCTTAATCTTCTGTAGGGTCACGGGGGGGCTGGAGCCTATCCCAGCCGACTCGAGCGAAGGCAGGGGACACCGTGGACAGGTCGCCAGTCTATCACAGGGCGACACAGAGACACAGACAACCAAGCACACTCACATTCACACCTACGGACAATTTAGAATAATCAATTAACCTCAGCATGTTTGTGGGAGGAATCTGGAGTACCCGGTGAAAACCCACACTGCACAGGGAGAACATGCAAACTCCACACAGAAAGATCCCAGTCGTCCTAACCGGGACGCGAACTGGGGATCTTCTAGTTGTGACTCGACTGTGTTAACAACTGAGCCACTGTGCAGCCCCAAATAAATCCCATTTAGCTTTAAAAAAGTATGCTTTATGGTGGAGCCAACTTCATTCATTGACAAGTCACTTCTGTGTATTGTGTCCTTAAGTTCTCGGTCAGATGCACCCCTCACTTGTCCAGTTTAAAAAAAACTAACTCAAGGCTTCACAATGACAGTCCAGAACTCAGTGGCTAATGTCATGGTGGCTACATCCCTCTTTGTATACAGTCTGTGACCAAACCAAGGTTCATCCTGGATCATGAATTGTGTGTACCATTACACCCTGAGTGCCTACTAATGCAAACATTAAAAAATGGACAGTGTCTTCTTTTTGTTATTTTTATGTACCTGCAACTGACTGAAGTCTTGAACTACTGTTCTTTTATTTATTCTGTAAACACGTATAACACTGAAGTGTCCTTGTTATTTTATTCTTTGTGAACTGTTCTGTTATTTTTTCATAGTTATCCTTGTTGTTCACTTTCATCTTGTCTTTTACCTTGCTTGGCTGCACTTTTGTAATTTGTCCTGATGTTCTGCAGAACTTAAACCTGCAATGAAACAGTTGGACATGTAGCACATTAATGCATGCAACTGAATTTAAATTGTATTTACATGGACATATTACTTGTACAGTACAGTTTCATTTAAAGTCATTATAGGACAGTCAAATCTCATTGTATTACATTTGATTGCCCAGATATTAATGTGATAAATTCCAATATTTCCTTATTATCATTGTGAACAAATAATAAGGAAACTGAGCTATTTATTTGATCTAATTCCCTCAGAGCACTTGGATTTACAGGCTTCCCCCCTGATGTGTTTTTACTAATGACCATGACGCTATGCAAAAATGAACTTAACAGAGTACAAAAAATATTAATAAGCATGAAAACATGCAAACATATGCCAGCTTTCCTCGAAATAATACCCTGGTGATTGCATATGTAGGCCAACAAAAGTGTAATTCAACCAAACTAATTCAGAATTAGTGCAGCTGTCCACTCTGACTCAAGAGACAGATTAACATAAGAAGCAGCAGGGACAGCGAGATGTCCTGACTCTTAGTCCCAAGTAGGAGTAGAGCTCCAAAAGTAGTAGATCCGACAATTCCCACAATGCAGCTCAATGACTTTGCTAAATCCTTGCTGAATTCTAAATTAAAAATGATAATTCTCAAACCCAAACCAGGATAAAGTACGTAAAATTGGCAGAGCACTCTCTAATTAAGCAATAATTTCTGACAGGAATAAGTAATTCTACCAAACAATTCCTAAAAATTCGCCTCCCCTGTCTCCACTGCATTCTGTTATTGGTGGAAATTCAAAGGCAGAATCAAGTAATAATGTTGCATTTTAACCTTCTGCCTTAAGGTTAGTATTATTTGCAAGACTTATGTAACAGTAATCCAAGCCAAAAAACAACCTCCACACAGCAGAAATGTCAAACAAATCAAATAAATAAATTTGTCAGTGAGAGCATTTCACTTGTTCCTAATGCAAATCGATCAACTGCTTATTGATCTCTGCCTCTCTGTGCATCACTCAAACACACTGACACTTCCTACACACTTGCTAGAAATAAGAGATTAATGATTGCTTCTGTATGCATACCAATATTACTATAGATGTATTCATTTAAGTTCTGGCACATATGAGCAGTCAGTGTTTCTGCTCTGAGAAATTGAAATGCAGCTGTGAATCAGACAGTTCAGTGAATCAGCCTGCCCTTTGAGAGGCAGAACCAGGATTAACTTATCCTCCCCAAATCTGATCCTTGATTACTAAAAGTAAAACGCACACCTGAACTCTGATCAGTCTTGCTCTGGAGGCCACTTAGGACTTCTCAGGGTGCTAATCATCAAACTGACAGCCAGTGATTGGGTCTCTGTGATCCGCTCTTGGTGCATCTATGTATTCCTCATGTTATTCACAGAGGTATTCATCACATTAACACCCCATCAAGTGCATCTATCATTTGTCAGTGTTTGGCTGCCATGGCAGCAGTTGCGGGGGCTCCATCCACTCCTCCACTCACTTCAAGGCAATGATTAATAAACTCATTAATGCAAAAGAAAAACATTTCACCTGTGCTGTGTTCACGGATAGGTTTCCAAACATACAGTGCAATCTCATGCAAATGGCATTTATTCTTCATGATTTTTGCCACCATTTGCCATGTTATGCACCACAGACTACATATCTTGTATTTGTAGCTTCTGAAGTATGGAAAACAGAAAAATAGAATTCAAACTGGCAAAAGAGTGAAAACT
>OMNN01041417.1:0-11978 GCA_900302755.1 Chromis chromis
CTATGGACAATTTAGAATCATCAATTAACCTCAGCGTGTTTTTGGATTGTGGGAGGAAAGATAAGATAAGATAAGATAAGATAAGATAAGATAAGATAAGATAAGATAAGATAAGATAAGATAAGATAAGATAAGATAAGATAAGATAAGATACGATAAGATAAGATAAGATAAGATAAGATAAGATAAGATAAGATAAGATAAGATAAGATATACTTTTATTGTCCCCATGGGGACATTTTTCCTGGACTCCGTCCAGCTGCAGTTTACAGATATATACAGATATAAATAGAAAAGCAAAAACGAAAGCAAAAGAAAGCCAAAAAGTGCAGCAGCCACATACTTCACAGAAGTAAATATATATTTGTACATTCAAGCATATAGAAACATATGCATAATGTATGTATATATATATATACATACACACACACACATACACACAAGAAATATTTACAGTTTGTATTGCACCGATATGATATTATTGCACCATGTAGCTTATTGCACTGACATTAATGTAGGTTATTTAGCAGTTTGATGGATGTTGGCAGGAAATGTGGAAATGTGCAAAATGTGCTACATTTGATTTGATTTGATACAGCTATGAATGTTCCAGATGTTATCACAAAGGCTAACTGGAAAGGTCCATCATTTTGCTTTTTCCTGTTATCATTATTCAGAGTAATGTGGTTGTTCATTCGCCTATCAAAAAGCAGTAATTACATTTTAGTTTTAAATAACTGCAGTCTGAGATTAGGATTTAAACACACAGATCTTTGTTAAAGATAATACTGTCTCCTGGGACATGACAAACACCTGAGCTCATTCATTCGCTCAGTAAATTACATAAACATTGCTCCCACCTCCGTATCCATCCTGGTCCAGATCTCCGATGCTGGTGACTGTCATCCCAAACATGGAGTCATACGTTCCATTGAGACGGATGGGCCGAGCCTGATCGTCCCAGTGGCCAAAGGGGTTCAGATACACATAAACGGCTCCACCAATCTCTGCTTTACGGTCAAAAAAGTTAGGAGCTCCAACAATCAGGTCGGTCCAGCTAGGGGCAGAAAACAAGACAAAAAAAATACATATTAGTACTAGACTCACCTCCAGTGGTCAAATGTAACTAAATACAATCAGTCACTTCATGTCTTGTATTTAAATACAAATGTGAGGTGTTTGACTAGGTTATGCTACTCTAAACTACTCTACATTGCAGAGATTTCAGAAAACAATGATTCATTTTCAATGTAATATGTAAATATGTAAAATGCCTGATTTTCACTTAGAGTCTAGCGCTTCTACTTTCACTAGCACTGGCCACCTTGATCTGTTTATCATTAAATAATGATTTCCCATTTGTGATGATTATCCAGACTGACTTCACATTCAGCTTCTCCTCACCCGTCCTTGTTGAGATCCGTGGTGGCTACTGAGTAGCCGAATGAAGACGCCAGCTCCTCCCCCCAGAAGATGTGCTGTGGCACCAACCGGTACACGTTGTCCTTCTTCAGCAGCAACACCGCCCCTGTATGGTTGGCCCGTGGTGCACCAGCCACGAAGGTCAGCTCCCCGAGGCTCATTATCCCCATGGCTGAGTCCACAGAGAACCCTGGAAGAAGAACAAAAAGAAGAAGAAGAAGAAGGAGGAAGAAGAAGAAGAGGAGGAGGAAGGGTCAGAGGTTAGTATTGACTGTGGGGTTCAGAGGCTCATCTCCTCTCAGTGTGCCATGTTCTGCTCATCTCCTTACTAATGAAATGTGTGCCTTAAGTGACTATTGATTTTATGCCAAACTCATGATGGCTGTAAACGTTCTGTGTGCGCTGTGTTTGCAGATGGTTGTGTGTCTGCTGGCAAAAGCAGAGAGGCCAGTTGTGACAGTAACAGGGGGAGATGTATCGGCCTTCGTCTAATGTCTCAGGAGATGCTGCAGCTCTGCACCAGTTGCCTCTGGCGAAGGCAGTATGTAAACATGGTGGGAGGACGTTAATCAGATTTATTGCCTCAAGCATCTCCTCCTTTGTGCGGGTGCGCTGTGAAAATGTGCATCTACATGTGTGTGTGTGTGTGTGTGAAGGAATGCGAAGATGTGTTTGCATGTAAATCAAGTTAAGCAAAGGAGTGAGTAAGAAGTAGAGGGGGGGTATTTACTTCATGTTGTGGTGAAATTGTCTTATCAAGCTGCGAAAAATAACACATATATCAAACATTTCAAGCAAACAAGCAAACTGCATGCTTTGGTTTTGATAAGTTTAAAAAAAAAAGGAGGCAGAGGGTGTGAAAAAAATCTATCAGGACACGGAGGACATTTGTTAGTCCTGAGTAAACATGCAGCGGGAGACACAACAGAGACACACAGCGAGCAGCTCCAGGGTGGCAGGTGTGGAATGCAACATCGCAGCTCCTATAAAACCAGCGGATGGAGACTAGGTGCTACTTTTTCCACACTGGGTGGCTTTTAACACACAGGCTTGCAACAAGGTCGACACTGTAAAGCTAAATAGGGAATAGAAGCTTAATGGAGCAAAAGGCTTTTTAAAGGAGATGGGGACCCTGCATGAGACTAACAAAGGTGTTAACTTCAATAAACTGCTTGGCTTAACGTCATTAGTTAGGCCAGAAAGATTATTTGTAAAGAGTAGATGTCATTTCAGATTGTTTTCTTTCCTGTAATTTCTGTCTACAGGTATTTTTTTTCCATTTCATATTCGTAATTTAATCACATTTATATGCCTTTAATGCATCAACTTGGTTTAACCGTAACAGATTATTCAGTAAATACCTGCTTCCAGGTTTAAAACATCTACTGATTGGTATTTACATGCCACATGGTACAAACAATATTATACATTATATCCACTTTTCACTCTCAACACATTCATTGAGTTTAATTTTACATATTTTTATTTGTTTTTCCTTTGTTTACATTTTATCCTAACAACTAAATTTGCACAATTTGCTGAATAATTTTTTTTTTTTAAAGTGAAAAGGTGTTTTTATTTTATTTTTACAGCATTTTTTCTTCTTCTTTTTCACTCATTAAACATATGAAGCCAGGACTAAAGATGATGTCAGTAAACGCTGTTTTGACCTGTAGAAACTTAAGTGTAAATTGCTGTAAATGCAACAAATTAAAAGAGCATGTTTCTAATGGGAATAGCATATAGCCTTTGCAAAACTTGTCTTTGTCACTTCAAATGAACACTCTGCAATAAATAGATTCTACAGGATTTGATTTGACCCTGAAGGACATGAAAGGGATGTTTTGGTTTTAGTCAGCGAGACTCCTTGTCTTTCTTCAAATGAATCAATGGTTTTACTGTTTATTCGTGACCACATTTTAGGAGCAGCTGAAATCCTGTGACATTTGAGAACCAACGGTTGTTGCACATTTCTCCGACTGTCTCTGTCATTTTAGTAAGCATGCATAGGTGTGGCACATCATCTGGTTAGGATCAATGGAAGCATGTGAGTTATAAATGAAGGCTAAAAGGTCATGTGAGAATTAGTGTTGTCAAGGAGACGGCTCAATATGGTGAGGGAGAGGGTAAGCAGGCTCGGAGGAATGTGAATGAAGAGATTTATAGCAGATCCACACACTTAGTTAGAAATAATAACTGCAACCTCACAAAACAATAAACAGGCCCTGTTCAGCAGAGGGCGGGTCATTACCCACAGACATGGAATTCATAACAAATGTCTCACAGCACTTTCCCCAAAACAAAAAAAACAGATATCTTTCTGATATATCTCTTTACAGGCTGCAGCTGCATGGATGGTAATATCAGTCTGTCAATTCGCCACTGGTGGATTTTAGATTGAAATGAAAGTTTGTGCAAATATTCATGTTGGCCATTAATGAACCAACTCCAGTATCTTTGGTGATCACTAATATTTATATAAATAGCAAGCAACTGTAGGTACATTTCACCTGTAATGTCTAAATATATTAAGCTTTTCATGTTTCATTAGGCAAAGGGCATTAAAATAACACGCAAAATAGTAAATGTCAGGATGAGAGGTAATTTGTCATGACTACATGGTGGGAAAAAAAATGCATTCTAATAACATCGTATTTTTTATGATGCCAGATTGAATCCCATTGCTTTTTCCATTGTACTACCATGAATTTGATACTAATATCCATCCTACCCTCAGGTTAATTGCAACTTTGGTTATTCAAAACAGGTCGGAGTCCAACCTCACCAGAAACAGGACAATACTGGTCAGTAGTTTAGGGAGGTTTGAATGACCAGTGTTTACAAAGACAACCTGTTGTAAGCATGTCAATAAGTTCATGTAAACTCGCTGAACTTCTGAACACCCCCGAGTTGCGATAATGTTGTCACAGTAGCTCCTTTTAGATGGCGCATGACTCATCACCGTGGTAACCAAGAACAGAGGAGAAGCCTATTTCAGATGTGAGAGTGTGTATTTTAACCCGAACCATGATCTTTTACTACACTTAACCAAGACATTTAGTTACTTAAACCTAACCAAACGAGGCCTGAATATGAATAGAAAAATAACATTAATAAAAGCTGAATAGTAAGTCAACTACATCTAAAAATAATGGTTCAACATGGGGTTGGACCCCATTCTCCTGGGTGAACAACCTGTGAAAGGCTTAAGGCACCAAATCCGCCTCCTTATAGTACCTCAATTAACAAAACACTCATATACAGTACAACGTTTTGGGACTCATTGGCAATCAACCTATTCTGTCGTTTAGGGGGGAGGATATGTTATATTAAAAAAATGATAAAAGATATTCCCATCAGCCTCCATCCTACTTTGTGTTTAGTGCTAATTAGCTACGGGTTAGCATGCTAAGACACAAAACTAAGGTGGAGAACATGGTAAACATAATACCTGCTAAACATCAGCATGTTCTCACCATCACTGTGAACATGTCAGTATGCTGATGTTAGCATTTAGCTCGAAGCAGAGCTGGGCCTAAGGTCGTAGGTTAGTTAAACCCTTCAGTTTAGTAAAACTACAGCAAACAATAGGAAAACCACCACCAAGATACCCTGGAAAGCTTCATCCGGACAGACACATGCAACAGGTTCAACACACTAAAGACAACAGAGATCTACAGACAGAACAGACAGACACCTAAAGAGACAACCATCTTTTCAATTCAACAGCTAGTTGGAGAAAAAGAAGAAAATAATAATCATCAAACAAATCAAATTGTGTTAAATTAAATTACCCAGGTTTTGGAATAAATGTATAGTTTTGGATGGCTGTCTCTTTATAACAGTTCAGACCAAACATGTCTAACGTAGTACGTAGACGACTCACTAAAATCTACACCAGGTGGAATTAGAAGACAGGACTAAGACAAAGACGGAGAAGAAGAACGTCCACTACAAGCCCAGTCCGAGGTCCAAACAACAACACTTCAAGCCTACAAACCTAAGTAGCTATTATGAGCTACATCCTCAAACGGTGTGGGCCGGTTGGTGGGCTCCAGAGTTTTGTACAGCAGTGCATCTTCAACGGGGCTAGCCATGAACAAGAGCCCTGAGGCCCAAAACAGGAAGAGAAAGACAGAAGGAGACAGAGGGAGGAGGAGGAGCGTGGGAGGGGAGTGATGGGGGTGGTGAGGGTAACAAAAGAGTGACAAGAGAGAAAAAAGGGGGGAGAGGGAAGTGCAGGTGAGACAGGTAGTGACTGATTGGTGTTTTGTTTTTCGTGGCGCTGCAGCGGTTCGTCCTGCAAAAACCGCCTGGTACCTGGAGGAGAGACGACGCTTCAGGCTCAGACTGTACTGGTACTGTACTGCAACACTGTAAACCACCCACTTAAAGTTTCAACATGTTTTCCTCCTCTCCAGTATTCGGATGAGGGTGGTGGCTAGAATGCGGATAACATCATTGTAGTGTTTTTTTGGGACATACAGTGTTTTCCTTGTTTGGGAGCAAATACTGGCATCATAAGAATTCATGTCAGGCCACATGTCTACCCACAATGAGAACCAGCTCAAATAATGAGGTGGAGTCGTATTCGGGGTTTTATGAGTCATACACAGATAGGCTCAGCCAGAAATAATCCCCAGGGAATGACAGGGACACTAAAAGTTTTCCCTCAACCGGTCGGAGGCATTTTAGCAGCAGCTACTGTTCCCATGGTTAAGTCGGCCATGTTGGGGTGCAGTCTGAGCCCTGGTGTCGTCCCTCCCCCAGCCCTCTCTTTCTCTACTGTGCACAGGCAGCAGTGAGCAGGGAGGGCGAGTCCTACCCAGGTAACTGTGGGAGGGCACAGGGATGAGCTGGGCATTAAGTTGTTTCTGATCTGCCACCTCGTAGGGCCCGTCATCATAGTAACCGAGGTCGAGCAGAGTCTGGTTGAAGAGCTGAACGCGCATCTCTCCTGGAGAGGAATCAGGTGAAGGCACAGCAAAGCAACAGGAAAACATTTGCACATTGTCTCACACAGCGGACACAACACCAGATACATACATGAACACACACATGACTAATGTTCTACAATATATTCTACATACTAATCAACATAGTGTATTATTTTACTAGTTAGCATACAAAAAATAAACATACTATTACATTTACTATTACTATTATACCATTTCAACAGGGTACGATAAAATTCACATGCAACATTGGTTTCAATCAAACTTTGCAATGACAAGACAAAATTAAAATTCCGAAATTGGCAAGTTGGCAAAGAGTTCACTTAAGATTTTAAAGATTTTTTGAGTTATCTCACCAGAATTTGCTATTTACGTTCAGTTTCAGCTGTAAGCAGTTCCTTAATTTCTTTGGTGCTCTACATTGTGTGAAACAAGCATTCACCAGCTGCAGTATACTTAATTTTTTAAACTTTTCGACTTTTTGAACTCACTACAAACTCAAAGCCTGCTTAGAATTTGCATCATATAAATGAAATGGGAACAGACTGATGCTGTCACACAGTGCCTATCCATGTAAATACCATGGTCACAGTGGAGACAGTCTCATACCAGGCTTTCTAAAATAACATTCAATAGAATAAGAAGCATCATTTTTCTAGCAGACTAAATTGATATTGCAATGTTTTAGAATGTGAATTATATATATTAAGACTATCGAGCAGCAAAGCACAGCATTGATCTCATGTGGCAGTCTATGACAATAAATTATAAATCAATCCAGTAACTGATTTCTACATCAGATAAATCTCAGGGCTTTCTTTAATTAAGCGCAGCCACTGTGCTGCATAACTTCACTTTTCAATCAATAGATTGGGGTATAAATTAATTGCATTGTCCTATTAGTAGTACTACTTTCATTAGGCAGTTTACATGGATTGCTTTTTTTCTAGCTTGCAATAGCTCAAAAAACCTGCTTGCCACAGTCAGACACATTACCTTTCCAGTTGTATGTTCCTGGAGCCCCAAACAGAATGTAGTTGTTGTCTGGGGTGAAACTGACAGACAGGCCCTGCTGACAGAAACCAAACTGCTCGTGTCCCTGTGGTCGACCCTCACAGAACTTCCATTCCCCTCCATCCAGGTCATCTCGCTCAGTCAGGTCCTCACTGAGGACGTAGCAGCGTCCGATGGGATCCCGAGTCTCTGAAGGTTTACTGACACGATGCCTCAGCTCGTACAGGTGAGCACAGGTCTGGTAAAGGAACACAGATATCATTTCTAACAAGCATGATTCTAAATACTGTTGAGTCATCCAGAAAAAATAGTCTTCATCCTCATAAGAACTTAACAGATGAACCAAAGCTGAAAATGTGTTCACACATCTCTGGAGCAGCAGCAGAACATGTGTTTTTTGTTTTGTTTTTTCTACACATGAACTTCCTGCTCTGATGAATTTACACGATGCATTTGATACTCACCACCACCTTCCCTCCAATCCCCTGACTCTTGACTGTAACTCCCAGCCACTGGTTGTCTTTGCTCTCTCTTTCCAATTTCACTGAGCGAAAACACAGAAGGAAATGCCAGTCGTGATGGTTTCCATATTGTAAACCAATTAGGGCCACGGTAAGCAAACAGCATTTTGTTATGCAATGAGTTATACAACTTACAAACATAGAAATTATATTTCAGTTTTCATTATTGCAGAGAAAATGAGTTTAAGTACATTTTAATGGCAAGCTTTTGAATACAAAAATAGGGTGGCATTCAGAATTACTCAACAAAATCAACCCAAAAGACTCATTAAGGAAATATGATGATGTTACAAAATATAATTCAAGAAAAGAAGGGCTTAAAACATTTCTACTGTGGTACAAAATAGGCCAACTAATGATTCATTTTAGGATTCATTTTTAAGACTGGATTAATTAACTCTCTATATTTTATTATGATTCTATATTCTTATGCTGTAAGTTAACATGTGTTTTTTTTTCCTACAACCAAACCAGTATTTTTTCATTTGATATCCTGGAGGACACGGCAAATATGGTGAAACCAAATCAAATTTTCGTTACCGAAATCGCTTTTTCATCCACAGCTAATCAATAAATTGATCGATCTTTTCACCTGTACGATAAACTCACCATCTCCATCGATATCAACCCTCTCACAGTCGTACTCCTCTGGTGTGATTGGACACCTGAACAGGGCTCCTGGTCGACTGCCCCTCAACTTCCCCTGTCCTGCCGCCTGCGGTGCTCCCACCAGGATCCTAAAGGAAAACCAGCATTGTAATACCTGCTGTCAAAGATTGATTTCAATTTGAAATTTATTTACAACAATAACCCCAAATTTAAGCCACCATTACTGCAAGGTACAATCACTGCAGACACTGTGTACAGTCAAGTTATCATGTAATCTGGACTTACAGTTGATCCATAACAGTGTGTATGTGGTGTTTGCAGTAACATACAGCAGCTATCACCAGTCATTCTTTTACTATAAAGGCAAGGAAAAGTTTTATTCTCAGTGAGGGGGTTGATGATATTTTGGGGCCAGTGTCAATGCCCTCTGCCTTATTAGGAGTGGCTGATTCAGGCTAGGATGCTATTTAAAAACCGAATGTTGAGCCACATTCCACCCAACACCATCAGCCATGGCATAAGCATGGAAGCGAGACGTGGGGAAACACAGGCAGAGAAGAGGGAGTGGAGAGCAAAGAACAGCATATAAGAGAGACAAGAGAGAGAGAGGGATCCTAAATCGAGTGAACAGAAACATGTTCCTATACCTTAATTTTATTTATAACAATGATGTTAGCAATTAAAATGCTTGGCTCAGTTATGTGCTCACATACTGTACTGTAAAGCCTGTGCAGAAAGTTCCCATCATGAGCTGTCCTCATATCTTCCGTGTCATGTACACACTTAAATTAGAGCTATCTCTGTGGCTGGGAAGTATTTAACCTATAAATACAGTCTAACAAGCTCAAAGTACAGCATGGACCATACAGAACAACTAAGTGGTCGTCTGAGTGGTCAGAGTGAGGCGGCCATAACAAAAGGGTTGGACGCACAGCAGCTCCTCTGTACTGCTGTGCTGAATAATTGAGGTTATTATGTTTGATACAGTACATTGAGTACATTTTACAATACCGGCTCCACTCTATTCTTGGGAATGTAACCGGATCAAATGTGGATCATTTCCTTCTACATTTTCAGGAACACACACACACACAGGTGACAGCTGGCATGCAGACACAATGCAAAGCAACAAAATGTTCAATGTTCAAATCCAGAAGTAATATTTGGGTCACAAATGCGGTCAGTGCAAATCGTAGCCTGTTATTTTACATTTTAGTTTTTTTGACCTAATGCAGCAATAACACTGCAAGAGGACAGTACACAGTAGCACAGTCCTAATCTTACAACCAGCAGTTAAGGTCATAGTTCACTTTTCATCCATCAACAAGTTGGTTTTGTGATCAGCATCATGGAGCCATAAGTCACACAACAGCAGTAGGCCTAGACCCTGACTCTGATATATTTCTGTTATTCTTTCGTCCAGGCTAAGTGTATAAAACACAGATGCATACTGAGATCAGTAAATCATAAAAAAGTAAAAGATAAAATAGCCTGCCACAGTCAAAAACACTGCATGTATGTAGCAAAAACATTCATTAAGCTGAAACTCTCCTTTCAGAGTGGTTATTTTAAAAGTAATGCATAATATTGGATATTATCACTTGATGTTGTAATAAGTCACTGTGGCAACATACAACGGTGGTCAGTTTAATAACCTCAATCTGAAAAGGAACTAGTAACTAAACCAATTCAATAAATGCAATGAAAGAATAAATTCCCTCCATATACGAAGTAGCATCAAAACAAAAAACTCAAGTAAGAAGAAAAAGTACCTCAAAATTGTACTTTTCCACCACTGATTAAGACACACAGACTACCACTGATACCACCCAGGCTGCCAGACAGCTCTACTTTCTATTTTCTGCTGCTGCCTTTTCTCTCCCGACAAATAATCTTGTTGAGGTGCAGCTGTGCGAGCCTCAGGAATGACTCCCTTCACCCCAGAGAGCCAGAAACTGGTGACCCACATGAAAAACAACTAGGCAGTGTTAAGCTAATGCAAACACATGTTTACCAAAGGGGATCTGGTTGAGAGGAATAGTACATCACTAAAAAAAACTGATAAGATCCAATCTCCATAATAGCCCCACATTCCAGGAGGCTCTGGTTTATGTTTAGGAGTTAAGGTGATACGGCTCCTTCCCCCTGTATGTGCAGATACACAGGCAGGTGTTGGGATGTAAAGCTGAGAAGTCTGGTTATCTGTTATAACACCATTATTTGGACAAGAGACTGGGATGGCTCCCAACATGCCTGTTTCTCTCAACTGTACGACCCTGCCGGACTGAAATAATTAATATAAACGAAGAAAAAAAAACACTCAGACCACAAAATACTGTACATCCAGGCATGAAAATGTTTAAACAGTGTTTTTTGGCTTTAATTTTTTATCTTTGTTTAACTTAGAATCAATAACTACTAATACTATTGGCTTGCAGTCACATAATGCATTATATTACTACATGCCTCAGATAAAATATTTCAGACTTGAGATGAAATGATTAGGTAACTCTGCAATTAGTCAGCTGACAGATTGAAGATTCATTTAAATGTGATTACATTTAGATTTTTTTAAAGCAAAAATACCATTCATACAGTAAACCTTCTCATTATGAGGATTTTTTCTCTTTTCATCTTGTTTAATAGCTAATTGAAAATCTTTGGTGTTGGCCAAAGAAAACAAACCACCAAATCAATTAATCGAAACAGTGAGTGAAAATAATCCTCAGTGGCAGCTCTGTTTGAGGCCATTTACATCTGCAGTCTCCTTGATCTCCCATCTCTTAGTATTTGAAGATAATATGGAGCTTCAGTCATTGAGTCAAACAAATGTAGTAGCTAGATACTGTATCTTTCAAGATTACAAAGACAGAAACAAGGAGGGAATTTTATACGGACTACTGTGGAAGATACAACGTAATTAATAATTAAGTAATTAGCTCAGGCTGTTAAAGCTGTATATTAGTTTGAGATAAACTGTTAACACTTGCACAGAACCAGGACTATATTTTCTCCCATCACTCATATTGAAGCATGTTGGGAATGAGACCTTTTAACATCCAGTATGAACAGGAGGAATTATCACAGTATCAGTGTTCAAGTATCTTTTGTTGTAGATCAGACTTTGAAAAGGTGTAAGCTTATCCTTCCAACTGGAAAGTACCCAGCATACAGACATGCACACATGTCCCAAATTTGACACAGATAAATCGTCACAGCTGAGTAATACTTTCATTTATTTGCCCTTTACCCACTTCTTAGCCCACTTCATTGTTCAGGATTGACTCATATGATTAGGAGCTCCAAGCTCATCTTTCCGTAAATCCACATTTGGCATAGAATGTGCGTGTCTGCATGTGTGTGTGTGTGTGTGTGTGTGTGTGTGTGTGTGTGTGTGTGTGTGTGTGTGTGTGTGTGTGTGTGTGTGTGTGTGTGTGTGTGTGTGTGTGTTTGTTTT